>JANZXR010049228.1:0-13072 GCA_027575705.1 Erythroxylum echinodendron | reverse complement strand
GTCATGAATGCATGTACAGTAAATTTTCATGCGCAAAACTCACTATTCACAAATGCATGAGCATGAGATGTGTTTTCTTAATTTCTCCGATTAATCTCTCGTGTACCCGTTTTTATAATTCAACCCGTTATCTAGAAACGGGATGTTACAATAGTGTAAGAACCCGGGTCTTTGCATTTAATGGGCAACTGTGGCTTAAATAAGGAACTAATACTCAACCCCAGTTGGATTCTCTCACTATGCCTATACTTGCTCTTATTTATGCACAGGTCTTTCAAGAATTTAGCACACTTAGGCATCTTTTTAATCAATTCAAGCAATGGCACATTCATCTCAAGTTTGCTAAACATTTCAAACAATTCATCATTGTCTTTCTTGTCAGTAATCTTTTTACTAACTAAGTGAGAATTTGGAAAAGTCAAGTCACAGATATTTACCTCATCACCCTTATGGTCTATTCATGATAGTTGTTGTTGCCTCTTCATCATTTTACACCACTGGTTGTTTTTGAGATTTCTCCAAGAGCTTCTTTTCTTGTAGGCTTTCAGAATGAATAGAAGCTTTTTTCTTAGCTTAGGAATTTTCTCGAGTAGTGTTAGCAGGAGGAGGCTCAACTTCTATTTCCTTATTAACCGGTTCTTCATCCTCTTCATTCTCTTTGAATTGCACTTTCTTAGCACCAATTTCCTTACCGCTTCTCAGTGTGATTGCATTCAAAGATTTAGGATTTATCACTATGATAAAGGGTATAGAACCACTACTCTTTGCTTGTTGTTCACTCAAGTTGTCTGAGATTTGAGTAACAAAAGTGTTCAAGTTCTCAAGATTAGTCTCAATTTACTCCAACTTAGAGAACACATTTTGTAGACATGAGTCCAGTTTATTCCCCATAGCATTCAATTTAGAATTAGTTTATGTCTTCGCTTGATCTAATATTGAATTAATCCCGGCAATGCCCTTCGTGATCATAACAAATTCATCACCTTTACAAAAAGAAGATGATGTCCCTTAATTAGACACTATTTGATTGGAAGAATTTCCTTAAGTGTTGCCTTGATCTCTACGCCATCTAAAGTTAGGGTGATCTCTCCAACTTGGATTAAAGGTGTTGGAGTAGGGATCTATCTTTTGGTATTGGCCATTCATACTTTGGTAAAGGGAAGAAACTTCTTCATATCGAGGACAATTATTGAAAGCATGCATCATGGACCCACAGTACTCACAACTGGATACTATAGCTTAAGAATGACCCACTGAATTAACTTACTTGGCTTTCACATTATTCTCCAAAATATTGAGTCTTTCCTCCACTCGGTTTTCCAAAGTATCAATTTCAGTAAGAATATCTTGGGAAGAAGCTGAAGAGGTATTGTACATCCTTCTTGTGTCTCCAGATTGAGGGTCATTGGTAGCCATATCTTGTAGTGGGTCCCATGCAGTATTGGGACTCAATTCTCTGAGCGAACCATTTGCAGCGGCATGAATTGAGGGCTTATGATATGGAAGGATCCCTTCATAGAAAGAGTTGGCCAGATCATTCTTTGAAATATTATGGTAAGGACACTGCGTTAGAAGTGTGATGAACCTTGTCTAATATTCGTGCATGGATTCATTATCTCGTTGCATAAAATTAGTTATCTCATTTTTTAGCCTTGAATTTTTAGAAGTAAGAAAATATTCATCTAAGAATGCTCCCTTCAACTGATCCCAGGTCAATGTGGTGAAATGTTGAGGTAGTGTATAAAGCCACTCCTTGGCCTTGCCTTCTAATGTGAACTGGAATGCTTTCCTCAATACATCTTCAAGATTTGCTGTGGGTGGTTTCATAGAAGAACACACCATGTGCATAGTCTTTAAATGCCTGTGTGGATCATCACCTGCAAAGCTATGCAATTTAGGTAAGGAAGAAACTAATGCGTCTTTAATTTCAAAGTTCACATCACCAGTATAAAATCCATAAGGGTCATAATCAACATTGGAATTATTAATCTCCCTCTCGCTTCTATTATCCTCACCATTATTCCTTAGGTTGTTTTCACCTTGTCCGTTGTTCCCATTAGGCCCATTATGTCCATTAGTACCATTAACACCATCTATGATTTCTTGCTCTAATATAGAATCACTAACAGACAAGTGCTTACTAGAGGTAGCTCTCTCACTAGGTTCTTGTTCACTAGATAACAAACTTGACTTTTATGAAATATGCTCCTCCTCAACCAGAACTTAACTTGTAACCTCTATTCTCCTCTCTCTTTGAATCTTTTTCACTAACCTTTCAAGTTCAATATTTAAGGGAATCAAAGGTAAATCCCTATCACTCCTAGGCATAAACAGTAACAATAAAAAAAAGGACGAGGTGCAAAACTGACTTGCACAACATGATTTTAGTGAAAATGGAAGAATATGTTAAGTATAAGTGTGTGTATGAGAATGTATGAGTATGGATGTCTATACACTTAATAGTGTATCAAGTTCAATATTTAAGGGGATCAAAGGTAAAGCCCTATCACTCCTAGGCATAAACAATAACAATAAAAAAAAGAACACGGTGCAAAACTGACTTGCACAACAAGATTCAGGTGAAAAATGGAAGAATATGTTGAGTACAAGTGTGTGTATGAGAATGTATGAGTATGAAAAACTATACACTTAATAGTGTATGAAAAAGTTTGAAAATATGTAATATGCACAAAGAAGAAATTTTCCTAAACTTGACTTGGAGAATGGACCCATACACTCAAGAAAGTAACCAAGTAGGCTATAATCAGGCAAACAAGAGCAATGTAATCCACTAAACACAACCAAGTCAAAGAGCAAACTAAAACTTTTATCTAGCAAAAAAAATGCAAAATGCAAATGGAAATGGAATATGCAATGTCAATGCAAGTATGAGGCTCAACAAATAAACCCAGTAAATGTTACTTGACATTTAGTTACTAGGGAGCCAATTCCTTGGCTCCCTGGCAACGGCAGCTCTGGAAGCAACCTAAGTTCGATGTCACCTTCGGGTTACTTCAAAATTTAACCAAGGATTGCATATAGTGCAACCTTGGGTCGTTCTCTTTAAGGAGCTGAAATGAAATTAAATTCCTAAGTAACTAAATACAATGCAACCTAAACTATAAAATGCGGTTTGATTTGATTAACTATCACTAAAATTGCAGTGAATTAAAATAAACCTAAAGGACTTGTTTTTGGTATTTTAAATTTAAAATGAGTGATATGAAATGTTAGTGAGTGAATGGAATGAAAAACACAAGTGATTAATAATGATAAAATAAACCCTTCTCCGACCCTTACTGCCCAACCTGAGAGCGGACAGCTAATGCGTTCCACTTATTGAACAGGGTTCTATGGTTGGTCCGCGACCCCTGGATGCCGAGGGCGTCCTTGGGGTGATCTCGTAGTTCCTACGGGGTGGAGACGATGGGGTCGGTCCACTCTAATTCAATAGCATAGGCAATCATCACTTAAACAGATATAGGAGTTAAAAATAATGAAACAAGAGTTATAATCAAGCTTTTAACCTAACAATCGAACCACCTCGAATTGTCATAAAAACATTTTCCAAAGTCCCAATTTACTGACTGCCACTAGAATAGTAAAATAAAACTAAGGATACTAAAAACTAATGCTCAATTATTAATCAATAATTAATAAAACAAAATTAAAGCTAGCAACCGATATAACAATTCAATAATTCAAGCCACCTTGAATAATTACCAAATATTCAACAAAATCTCAATACAAAGTCTTGACCTAAAACAAAGTAATGAAATTAAGACATATTCAATACAATATCAGTCGCTAAATAATAACCTAGCCATAGAAATCTTCCAATACAAGATATATTCAATACATAACTCCAAATAATTAAATAGTTATCCTAAGACCTAGGAATCACTAAATAATTAAATGGTTAGAAGATTAATGTAGCTTAAACTTCCCTATAAAGACCCAAGCTCCTACCATTGCCATTAAATCAGAGGATCATGACAAACTAGCCATGGAAGACTATAGAAGCTACTGCTAACAATGAACTCTAGCAATCATGTATGGAAGATGAGAAATAGGGTTTAGATTTGTGGGAGAAAAGGAAAAAATGGATGAAATCTAAGTCTCCATTAGTGGAGAAGTTTTTGTCGTCAATAACCCTTCTTTCCTCTTTGTTTCTATGTTTTTCTAGTCTCTTTTCAAAACCCATGCACCATACCTCCTTAGCTATGTCTGTCACAAACCCCCTATTTTTCTCTTTACGTTTTGCATTCTGCCTAAAAGCGACGCATAGCCCCTACAAAACCTAGCTACTTCTTTGTTTTTCTTTTTTAAAAACCCATGCACCTCACTATTTGAAAGCAATACCCTCAGCTACCTGCATGTTTTTCTGCCTGCGTTTGTGTGTTTTTCTCCTTTCTTTTCTTTGTTGCGTGTTCTTTTTTCTCTAGCTCCCAACACTGTCATTTTTTTCCTTTTCTACTATCTACGTTTTATCTTTTTCTACTGTGCGTGTCTCCTTTTCAATGAAAGATTCTTGTCTTCCTCTTTACTCCATTGTTTTGGTCTTCACCCAGCCTTTAGCTGCTTGCGTTTTTGGTCTGCTCTTCTTCACTTGACTGTGTGCTGCATTTCTTTAATTTTAATTGTCATTTTGCTCCTTCTCCAGCTCTTATGCACTATCATTTTGCTTGCTTCTTGCTCCAACTGATTTTTGATGCTTTAGACTGCTACTTCTTTATCTTTTGAATTCTAATTTCTGCCAAGTACCCTATAATAAAAATTACAAATAATGTAACATCAATTGTCGAAAAATCAATTAATCACAATTAGACCAAAATATGAAATTTTTTTACCTCTATAAACATAAATTAAATGTAAGGCATAATAATTCAAAAAATAATCAAATAATGTCATAAAGACCAATTATAGTGACAAAAACCCATCCAAATGATATGAAAAAATATTTAAATAAATGAATTTGTCAATAATCACATATGCAGAAATATGCAAAAAAAAATATCAACATAAACTCCCCCCTTTGTCATTATAGAAGAAAGAGTATAAAGAGGAGTGAAATAAAACAAAATGAAATATGATGAGAAAGAAAATCAATAGACACAGTTAGTTAAGAGTTTTTCTAAGAAAAATTTGCAAATCCAGGACTTGGTTTTAGAGGTTGTCAATTTGTTCAAGCATTTGATCCTGACTTGAGTGAATGTCCCTCAGTTGTTGTAAGGTTAGGTCATTTGTGCTTTAAAATGGAACAGAGGCTGACTTTTTTTTAGGGTTGGACTCAAGATAACTACAGCTTTTTCTGACTTCTTTTCAAACCACACGTTATCTTTCATCTTATAACCAAATTATTAAGGAATGGAAGAATAAAACTTTGTTGGTTTATACCAATTTAAATTATCAAACGACATTACAAAATGTGCAATATTCTTAATTAAAATCATTCTATAAGGTAGACCACCTGTTGTGTTCTTATGACTTCCCTTGTCGACTTTGAACTTCAAATCATTGCTAGGAGATTCATCTTATTGCCCTTTAATGAATTATAAACCACATACATATCTAGGAGACTACGGCTCTCTACTGAACTACTCCTTAGAAAAATTGAGGTAACCGAAATGGATGCAAGGAATCTTGGTAAAAGGTCCAAGTGTCTGCACCAAGGTCTCCCTTTATGAGCATTTTCAGTATTCATACAAATGAAGTTCATTACTTCTCCCAGATCAATGTCAGCAATGTCCCACTTATGACAAGGAAGGTCTATCCTACCTTCAAGAATTACACTCATAATATTTCCTAAGATTTTTTCTGTAACCAGAATCTCGCAATCGCATACCTAGGAGATGACTGCCACCTTCCCATTAATTTCTTCCTTTCTTATATATGTGTAAAAATATTTCGCTAGTTCATCACACATAGTTTCGTCCAAGATTAAGAAATTCTCCTAACCAGCTGTAAGAAAATAGGGAATGATGAGAATGCTCATATAATTGAATAGATAGGGAGGCAATATATGTCCAACTACCTTCTTTCTCTTCTTGTAATGCATATTATATCTTGCTTTAGCCTTTATTGATTGGAATAACTTCGCTGGTGCTAAAACGTCTCCTTTCTGAAGAATGATTAATTTCTTCAATTTTTTTGGCTTTAGGGATTTATTCGAATAAAGCCTCTTTCAGGAATAACTCATTCCTCATAATGACATCCTCAATATTTTCTTTGGCCAAAGGCTCTTTGCCTTTTCTTATGTCTTCCCTTTTGCTTTTCTTTGATTCTTCTTTTTCTTTTTCTTCTTCCTCAGTAGTTTCTTTTTTTAGGGCTTGTTTAGTAACATTTCCTCTAGTTCGTGGTCTTCTTTCCAACCGAGAAGGTTTATCATCTGAACCATCATCATTTATTGCACACTTCAGGAACTTTCTTCTCTTTGTGACCATGTTTAAGATTTGTGGAAGCTTTTCGAGTAGGAATGGGTAGGGAGAGAATAGGTATATGGAATCTCACTTTTTTAGTAACTCCCCCTTACTGAAAGTCACTTCTTCTTCTTCACTTTCTTCTTCTTTTCTTCTCCTTTTTCTTTTATTTTTTCTTTTTCTTCTTCTTCTGAGTCATAAGCATATTGTTTTTTTCATTATTTCTTCTTTTTCATCTGAAGAGGAATCGGGATAATCTAGAGACAACACAGTAACAATCTTCCTTTTCCTATCTTCTAGGGCCTCCTGACTAGATATTTCTAAAATTTGGAACTTTGAGGAGATAAAAACAAGTTTGGTAGTAATGTCCAGAGAGCCTACCATGGGATAAAAAGATGAGGAATCAGAAGCAATGGTTTGATTATGACGAGGTGTTTCGCCATAGCTAGAAGTTGAAGCCAAAAATTTCTTGTCCTTTGATTTTGTTCTTGTCGTTATAGATGAGCTTGAGAGAGAAAACAAGAGGCAATAAGAATGCAGAGAGTTAGGGAGTGGAGTGAATGAGTGGAATAGATGAGAATGACATAAACGAGAGAAATTTGTTTAGGGTATAGTAAGTGATTCCTGAGCGTTGATCTCGTGAGATGATAAGTAGACGTACAGGCCAGAAGAGAAAGTTTAATTGTTTGCGTATCTTCTGACATACTAGTATATATAGTTGTCAGACTGCGCATGCATTTTTGAAAAGTCTAAAACAATGCCATAAATTACCTCCTATTTTTAGGACATGTGTCACTTAAGATGTCAACCTGAGAGAAGCCTTCTGAAAAGAAGAGGAGCCTTCTAATCTAGAAGAAACCTACTATCCTAAGAGGAGGCTTCTAAACTAAGAGGGGCTTTCTAAACTCTAAGGAGCCTACTAAACTATGAGAGAGTTTCTAAGCAATCAGAAAAGAAGGAGCCTATTAAATGAAATGCAAAGACAAGTAGTAAAGAATATTCATGCAAAAATAATATCAAAGAGTTTGCACATACCAAGGTCTTTTCTTAACACACAAAATCTATCTTTAGAGAGTGGCTTGTAAAAATGTCAGCTACTTGATTCTTAGGATTAACATGCAAAAGATCAATAATTCCTTCAAAAATATGATCTCTAAGAAAATGTTGTTTGATTTCTATATGCTTAGTCTTAGAATGATGCACAGGATTTTTAAAAGGATTTATAGCACTACTATTATCACATAATATAGGAGTATGAGAAAAGTTTAGAGCATAACAGATGGTAGCTGTTATGTATTCCGATTCAGTCGTCGAAAGTGCTATGCAATTTTGCTTCTTGCAGGACTAAAATACTAGACATCCTCTAAGAAATTGACAGTGACCACTTGTGCTTTTTTAATCGAATTTATTACCTACATAATCTATATCACAATGGCCCATATAGTCCAAAATCCATAGTTCCATAGAAATATCGAAAGATTCTTTTAACTAATTGAAGGTGGCTTTCTTTTAGGTTTGATTGAAATCATGCGCAAAGACACACGCTAAGCATAATGTCTGGTCTTGAGCTTGTAGGATATAGTAGTGTTCCAATAATTCCTCTATAATTTGTCTGATCTGTATCTTTGCCTTCTTCGTCTTTATCAAGTTTAGTTCTAGTGTACATAAGAGTATCCATCGGTTTAACATTCTCAAAATGATATTTCTTGATGAGTTCCTTTATGTATTTATCTTGGCTGATGAAGATTACTTTTTCTGTTTGTCTTATTTGTAATCCGAGAAAGAATAATAATTATCCCATCATGCTCATTTCAAACTCCCCTTACATTAATGCCGAGAATTTTTCACAAAAAGATGGATTACTAGTAGCAAATATTATGTCATCAAAGCAACAAATATTATGTCGTCAACATATATTTGCACTATGAGTAAATCATTCTCTTTTCTCTAAATAAATAAGGTTTTATCGACCTTTCCTCTTTCAAAGTTATTCTTAAGAAGAAAGTTACTTAACCTCTTATACCATGTTCGAGGAGCCTACTTTAAACCATACAGAGCTTTGGTTAACTTTATCATGTAATCTAGATGGTTTTCATCTTCAAAACCTAGGGGTTGCTTAACAAATACTTCATTATTGTAGACATTTAAGAATTCACTATTAAAATCCATTTAGAACAACTTGAAGTTTCTATAGCATGCAAAGACAAGTAAAATTCTAATCAATTCCAATCTAGCAACAGGTGAAAAAGTTTCATCAAAATCAATACCTTCCTGTTGATTGTAACCTTAAGCTACAAGTCTAGCTTTATTTCTTACCACCTTACCATTTTCTTCAAGTTTGTTTTGAAATACTCATTGAGTCCCAATGATTGACTTGTTTTGAGGATGAGGTACTAAATTCTAAACTTTATTTTTATCAAATTGATCCAGATCATCTTTTATGGCTGAAACCCAATTTTCGTCAGTAAGGGCCTCTTTAATGGTCTTTGGTTTTATTTGTGAGATGAGAGTAACAAAGTTGTTCTTAAACAATGATCTTGTTTTTAGATTATCAGAGGGATGTCCCAGAATATATTGATGTGTATTATGACCTCTCCATTCTCTCAGTGTTTTTCATTGCACAGGCTCCTGCTGAGATAAAGGAGCATGCTTTGTTCTAACTTCTAAGGGGCCCTCTTGATTTTGTAATTCTAAAAGTATTATAGGTGTAATTTGATTCTCTGATATATTTTTAGGTACCAATGGATGATCTTCATCATCTGAGTAAGTTGTTGTTGCTGAAGGTAGTGCTTCATCAATACCACATGTATCGATTCTTCTATCTTCTTAGTTCTTTTATTATAAACTCTGAGTCTTTTACTAGCAGTACTGTAGTCCAAAAAAATAGCTTCATCTGATCTCGCATTGAACTTTCCAAGGTTGTCTTTTCCATTGTTTAGAACGAAACACTTGCAGCCAAATGCTTGAAAGGAAGCAACATTTGGTTTTCTTCCTTTCTATAACTCATATGGAGTCTTTTTCAGAATAAGTCTTATGAGAAGCCTGTTGAGTATAAAATATGTTGTGGATACTACTTCTGCCCAGTATCTATGAGGTAGTTCACTTTCACATAGCATGGTTCTGGCCATATCAACCAAAGTTCTGTTCTTTCTCTCTACAATTCCATTTTGTTGAGGCATCCTTGGACAAGGGAAGTTATGAGTTATACCATTACTGTCACAGAATTCTTCAAACTTTCTGTTATCAAATTCTCCTCTATGATCACTCCAAATTAAAGTGATGCAGTACTATTTTTCTATCTGAATTTTTCTGCAAAACTTCTCAAACATTTCAAAAGCATAATCCTTATTTGACAAGAAATAAACCCATGTAAATCTAGAGTAATCATATACTAGGACAAAACTGTAATGTTTGCCACTAAAACTTTGAGTGCTAGTGAGACCGAATAGATCAATGTGCACAAATTCATGTGGTTAGCTAGTAGATGCAATATTTTTAGGTGGAAAGCTGTTTCTGATTTGTTTTCCTTTTACACAAACCTTACAAACTTGATTGCTTTCAAACTTTAAGGTCAATATTCCTCTTACTAACTCATTTTTGGAAAATTTTGATATAATGATCATACTGGCATGTCCAAATCTTCTTTGTTAGATAAACGAATCCTTTTCTAGCAAAAAACAAATTAGAAGCAGCTTTCCTCCTAAAATCCTGATTGCTTTCGAACTTTAAGGTCAATATTCCTCTTACTAACTCATTTTTGGAAAATTTTGATATAATGCTCATGCTGGCATGTCCAAATCTTTTGTGCCAGATAAACGAATCCTTTTTTAGAGAGACAAAACACTTAATGCTTTGTAAGGATATGTTTTCTAGTTGAGCACAATATATATTCTGATTTCTAGGACCAACAAATATAATATTATCATTATGAATATCAACAATTTCACAATGAGATGCATAGAAAATGACTTTGTAACCTTTGTCACATAACTGACCCACACTTAACAGGTTATATTTCAAAACATCAACAAAGAGAAAGTTATCAATAAAGGTAGAGACAGAATCATCAATTTTACCAATTCTAGTGAACTTTGTTTTATTTTTTATCTACAAATACAACATTACCTCCATTCTTTCTTTCAATATAGTTGAAGTGTGATATTTCACCTGTCATGTGTCTTAAACAGTCACTATCAACTATCCATTAGTTCTCCTTTATCTCTATTTTGAAACATATCAGCAGAAAGCATTATCTTATTTTAGGCACCCAAATTTTTTGGGTCCTTTCGAGTTAGTAGTTTGATCATTTAGTTTCCAAACATACATCTTAGATAAATTCCTTTTACGAAAATTACTAAAATGACTAATGTGACCATGTTTACCATAATGAACACATCGAACAGATGAATAATAGTTGTTATGATTTTTTCCATATAACAAGTTCATACTGTTTTGGCTATAGCTGTTGCTGGATTTAACAAAGAAGTTTTTATATGGCATAATATTGTTATTTTCATTTTATCCTGTTCCGACCTTACCAAAACGCATCTACCACTACTAAGCAATATATTAAGATTCTTTCTTCCATCAATGAAAATTTTCAGATCTTTTTCTAGGGATAAGATCTTTCCAACGCTTTTCTTCTTTGTAAGTTCTAAAGTGGTGACTTGTTTTTTCTAACTGTCTTACCTTATCATAATCATTTTTAGCAGCGTATTTTCCAACTTAGCTACTTTTTTTTCCAGAACTTCCTTTTCAAAAACCTTTTGGTTATAGTAAGCCTCAAGTGACATATTCCTAGTCACCAAATTCTCATTTGCATACTCCAATGATTTAATCTTACTCTTTAGAGATGCATCATTGCTCTTCGACTTCTAAACTTCTTTAAAGTAATTCACTGTTGACCTTTTATACTATTCATGATATGCAATTTTCAATTCATCAACTTTAATTTAGAATTAGAATAATATACTTCATTGTCTCCTAATTTAGCTATGAAGCAAACTTTGTTGACTTCTTCTGGCTCTTCTTCTTCAAAGTTTTCATAATCCTCATCTGATAAGGTTGTAGTCATCACTTGCTTTCTGGATTTTCTATTCTTTAACTTGTCCTTTTGAAAAAAAGGATGCTCTAGTCTTGCATGTCCAGGCTTCTTGTAGTGATAGCATATGATCTGATTTTTTTGTGTATTGCTATTGTTGCTACTACCTTTTGATAGGAATTTGTTGTTTCCAGCTTTCTTGTTTCCTTCTCTTTCCTTTATCAACTCTTTTTATAGAAGCGGGCATATTTTTTGACCATAATGTTGAACTTGTCAACTCATATATTTGTAACTCAGTGACACATTCATCATCGTTTGATTCATTAGTACTTTTAGTGTCATTCCTTTTCTGTAGGAGGGTCCTTCATCTCGTCTAAGCTCGGTTTCATGGATCATCATATTTTCTTGTAGCTTGTTGAGTGAAATAGTGTCTAGATCCTTTGTCATTTCTAGACATGTCATTTTAGGCCTCCATTCCTTTGGTAATGATTTTAGAATTTTTATTACCAACTCGTCATTTGGATATATCTTACCTAAGTTTTTCATAGCAGTGATGACATTGTTGAAATGTCGAAAGAATTCGTCTATTATTTCTCCCTGTTTCATACAAATAGTCTTGAATTAATGCACTAAAAGAATTATTCTATGTTTCTTTACCTCATTCATTCTTTCAAAAGTAACTTGAAGCTTGTCCCACACTTCTTTTGCTTTGGAACAGTAGGATATCTTTTCGTACTCTTCTAGAGATAGTGCATAGATCAGATGATGTTATGCTTTGACATTAAGCTATGTATTTCTTCTATCAGAATTAGTTGACACTTCTACGTTTTTAGTAGTAGGAGTCATAGCTCTAGCTTTGATAGCTTTCTAGATTTCGATATCCACCCATTAAAGATATATGGTCATTCTCTCTTTCCAATAGGAGTAGTTGTTTCCATTGAAGTAAGGAGGATTTGAGACGGGTTGTCCTTCAAGGCTTCTTAAGTAGTTTTCCATGATCTATCACGTGTTGTAAAACATAATAAATGTGAAACCTTGCTTTGATACCAAATGATAAAGCAAACACATGCAAGAGGGAGGTGAATTGTGTGTGACTTTAAAAAAATTTGCAAATTACTTTCAATTCAAGAGGAAATGACAGGAGCTTATCTATAACTAAAATAGTAGGAGCCTATTGTGAGATAGGATCCTATTTAAATGGAAGGAGCCTGTTAAACAACAAAAAGCTTGTTAAATGACAGGAGCCTGCTAAATAAAAATTTCTATTGAAAATAATTTAAAATAGAATGTAGCTCTCCCTTACCCTAGGGTACACACCGGGACACCTGGAGGTGATTCCGGTATATATCTTACGATAAAGGTGAGCCACGTTCGATCGCTACAGTCACTTCACAAGGCATCATATCATTTCTCGCTTATAAAGCATCATAAGAAAATCACAATAATTTAAACCAACTTTCTCCTTGTTTCATTTCACAAAATCGAAAGTCGACATTGTATCTTTCAACACTTACTACATGTACATCATCAAAACGTAGTACAAAAGTACTACATGAAAGAGGAAAAAATATACAAAGTCTATCTAATCTGTCCAAAAACCCCAGTTGACCGA
>JANZXR010049139.1:0-13079 GCA_027575705.1 Erythroxylum echinodendron | reverse complement strand
CTCAAAAACATCATGATTTATACCTAATCGCAGCAAAAATAAAATTAATCCCCAACATATAGTAAGAAGAAAAATCGAGGTCCAGCATTGACTGTTCCTTTTCAGAACTAGGATCACTCTTATTTTGGTTGTCAACCACTTTAAGATGCTCCCCTGTTTCCCTCTCAGTTAGAGGAATCTGGGTAGGTTGCTCATAAATCTTCCTCTAAACTGTAGTGTCAGCTTCAATTTCGACTATTGATTGTTCAATCCCCATTAACTCCTCTTGCCAACCTGTTTTATACCTCTTTCTAGTTGGAACTCATTTCTTACCATTTTGTGGCTTCCAAAGATAGGATAGTTATATTTCTCCTTTCACCATCTCTCCAAATTTACTAAAGTGCATAATTGGAAGACAATCTGGTAGTGTAGCCTATCGACTCACTTCTATGCATATTTTTGCATATCCTATCATATCCATACCTGATGTCTATGCATCCATACCCAATGGTTTATTCAAGGAACTAGCAAGAAAACTTAATCCTTGCACATTCCACAATTCAAGCGTTAGATTATATAATTGGACCTGAATTGGGAAATCTTCGACACATTCCTTATTAAAAGCAATCCCTGGCTTCCACTTCTATAAAAACATGGGTTGTCCCCCAATATACCAAGGACCCATTCCAATTATATCATTCAAATTACCGTCCAAAGAAAAATTGAAAATAATCATGTCATCATCAATGAGTATAGTTTTTTTCTAAACCTTGTTTACTCCACTGTTCACTAGCCCAGGTCTTGATAATTGGAAATATAGGACTTCTCTTCCAGAAGGATCCCACCAGTGTATTCGACCATACTCTTTCCCCCGCTTGTAGGAGTTCAAAGGGAGGATAAACAATGTCATCCTTCATGACATCAGGGTAATGCTTCATTTGGATCTTATGTTGCTAGAATTGAAGTTGTTTGCTCTATGCGCCAGCAGTCGGGAAGATCCATAGGTCTTAGAGACTCTAGAGACGTCAATTCCTACGCAATATTCAGGTTTAGCACTCTGAGCAACTTCACGCAAGAGAGCAAGGAATTCCACCATGGACGCTACTGTGGAGCTCCCATGGGTCTTAGCACTGCTTGTTTCTGTTGTCCCTCTGTTAGTTTGGGTCGCCTTCATCAGATCTCGATCTGGGTTAAAAAGAGAGGACACCTCCCCTGTTCCTCCTTGCGCCGCAGTCGCATATATATCATATGCTATTATAAGGTTTGATTCAAAACTACAAATGATTTAATAAAGTTTCAGATTAATAGACCTAAACTTCTAATTAAGTATGAGTTATTGTATGTATAAAAATTTTAGGTTAATATTCATAATTTATTATGGAAAAAATAAGAATAAATATTAAATATATAAATAAGTGGTTATGATCCTCAAGATTATGTTAGTCTTTTTTTTTTAATATCTGACCAATAGAAAATGTACAGATAATATATACGCAACTTTTAGAAGGTCAAAAGTCAAAAAGAGTCATGTCACTTTAATCATGTTGATTCTAATATATTCGAGTACGTTTTTGTTATTAAATTTATTCTAAATAATTTGACATGATTGATTTAAGGATATATTGTAAATTTTATATTAAATCTAATAAGTGATATTAAAACTTATATTATGTTAGACTATTGAGATATATGGATTGTTTTGATTTCAGTATAATCTTGTATTTTGTCATTTACATTAGGGTCTAAATTTCTTTTATGTTGACAACTTTATCACTTTAGGATTTGCATGTTTTTTTAATTTTTGGATTTAAAAAAAGGGAAACGTGTGCAAGGTTTTGCTTGATATTTTTAATAGAATATAATGTCCTTATAGTCATAGAAACATTAAACTCCAAAAACATTTGGGGGCACAATGTTTGAAGAGAAGGACGCTAAATTATTCCTTACAAAACTTGAGCAACACTTTACTAAAAATGAAAAGAAAAAACAAGTACTTTTCTAACAAGTCTTGTTTCCATGAGATGTAAGAGTAAAGAGAATATCAACGAGTACACTGTCTAAATGCCTTATTCTACTTTGTGTTTAGAAAACCTTGTATAGTTGTATGTGGACCTACTTATGGATTTGGTTTAGAACTCTCTACTTCCTATACAATCCATTCAGTTATAATTGTAAAAAAGAGAAATGATCTATTAATGAGCTCATTTCACATTATATGCAGGAAGAAAGGAGATTAAAGCAAGAGAAGGTTGAAAGTGCTCACTTAACTTCCAACTCTAAGGGTAATAATAACAACAAAAAGAAAGATAAGGATGTTGTAGGTATTGTAACATAAAAGAAGCAACATAAGGAGCAAAAATAACAAACTAAGGAATTTGATTGCAACTTATATAGAAAAACTTTTCACAAGAAAAGGAGAGTACCAAATATCATGCTTGGCGTATAAAGAAGGCTATTTTTTTTTCTTTGATTTGTTTTTCTGTTAATTTAATTTCAGTACCTAAACACACCCTGTGGTTATATTCTAATGCTGCTACTCATATAAATGTGTCCATACAGGATTGCCTAAGCTGTTTAAAGCCAAATGAAGGTAAAAGATACTTTTATGTAAGAGATGGAACGATAATTGAAGTTGAGGCCATAAGGAGTTTTAGGTTACCATTTAAGACTTGATATTATTTACACAATGCTGGTTGTTAAGGTTCTTTTAGAAATGGACAATTTAGTCGTTTTCATGAGCCAAAACTTATCAATTTTGATTCTTTATCAAAATATGATAACGTATATTAACTTGATATAATTAACTCATCTAGTGAATCCTTACATGTTAATACACAGGCTACTATAAAATTAACAAATAATAATTCTGATTTATTATGGCATAAACATTTATGATATATTCTAAACAAAGAATTAAAAGGCTTATGTCAAATGAAATTCTCAATCCACCTGATCTACCAAAGTTTGAATTTTATATCAAGCATATTAAGGGAAAGTAGATAAACGTAAAGAGATTAAGTGCTAAAAATTTTCAGATATCTTAGAACTAATCCAAACAAATATATGTAGGTTATTTCCTACATCTTTTTGGAATGGTCAAAAATATTTTATTACGTTTGTAGACAATTACTCATGTTATAGGTATCTTTATCTCATTCATAAAAAGTCATTAACACTAGATAAGTTCAAAATTTTCAAAGTTGAGGTTAAGAATCAACTTAGAAAAAGGATTAGTAATGTTATATCTAAATGTGGTAGTTAATATTATAACAAATATGATGTTTAAGTGAACAAATTCTAAGACCATTTGCTAAATTCCTAAAGAAATGTAGTATCTTTTTATAGCATACTATGCTGAGGGTGAGCCTTGGAGAAACTGGTAAAGTTGCTTTATGGTCATAGGTTCAAGTTATAGAAACAGTCGCTTTGTAAAAATACAAAGGGAAGGCTGCATACATTACAAATCTTCCCAGACCACTGTAAAGAGGGGAGCCTTATGCACTGAGTACGTTAAATTTTGACTATACCAAGGAGCTATAGCATTAACAATGTTAGTAAGAGATGGCATATGATATTAAAGTATATGGTAAAGAGTCTGATTTTGTATACTATTTTCCTAAATTGGCTCTAAGGAGAGGCATTAAAGACCACAACTTATTTTCTCAATAGAGTTCCAACTAAAACATTGACAAAAATGTTTATGAACTATGGATAGGCAGAAAGCCTAGTATAAAACATTTTCATATTTGGAGTTATCCAACTGAGGCAAGGCCTTATAGCTCTAATGAAAAGAAACTAGGCTCAAGAACAATCATTAGATATTTTGTTAGATACTTTAAACAGTCACATGAGTGAAAATTTTATGATCCAATAGGTAAATTTATTTTTGAGATGGAAAATATCAGATTACTTAAGGATATTAAGTTTAAAGGGGGGACAAGGTTAAAAATATTATTTGTAAAGAGGAATTCCTTTCTCTTCCTATAGTTGTTATTGACCATGATCAAGTCATCATTCTTAACATTATTTAAGAATCAATTCTAAAACAATAAGACAATGGTGAAAATCTCCTTGATTAAGATCAATTAAACATCCCTAAATGACAAACTTAACAACATCAAGAACAAATGCCATTAAGAAGATACACTAGATAGAGGAAAAATGCACTTCTGGATTATTTTATTGTCTTTCTCCAAGAGCATAATATGGACACTGGCATGGTGGAGGATGATCTAATCATCTTCTACTAAGCTATTGAAAGTTATATCAAAAATTGATTAATTCCATGAACAAGGAAATTAATTATATGAAAGACAATGATCTTTGGGATCTTGTCACATTTCCTAAAGGTTGGAAAAATATAATGCACTTCTTATCATAAAGGGATTTACTTAAAAGGAAGACATCAATTATAAAAACTTTCTTATTGATTTTTTCAAAATATTCTTTTAGGATTATAATGGCACTTATGGCACACTTTGATATGGAGTTGTATCATATAGATGTCAATACAATGTTACTTAATGGTGACATTGATGAGACTATTTATATGGATTGAGTTGAAAACTTCGTGTCTAGATATTCAAAGTAGATGGTTTGAAAATTAAAGAAATCCATCTATATACTTAAGTAAGCTTCTCATCAATGGCATTACATGTTTCATCAAATTGTCATCTATTTTGTTTTTGAGATGAATTTGGTTGATAAATGTATATCTCATAAGTTTTTAAAGAGTAAGCATATTTTTTTTAGTTTTATATGTTGATGCACACTACTTATTAGCAATAATGTAGACTTCATGTACAAAACTAAAAATTTTCTATCAAATAATTTTAAAATGAAATATCTTGTGATGTTTTTTTTTTGTAATGAGTATTTAGATACATCGAGATCATTCCTAAGGTATTCTTAGGTTATCACAAAAAATCTTTAATAAGAAGGTACTTAAGAAACTCAATGTACAGGATAATAAGTGATACCTTTGTTGCTAAAGAAGACAAATTTAGTCTCAATCAACGCCTCAAGAATGATTTAGAAACTAAAGAAATGCAAAAGGTTCTTGATGCTTCGACTATAGGAAGTCTAATGTATGCTCAAGTATGTATGTGCCTGGATATTGCTTATATTATTGGAAAGTTAGGCAAATATTTGAACAATCTGGGAATGGATATTTTGGAAGTAGTCAAAAAGGCTTTGTGGTATTAAGAGAACAAAAGACTACATACTCACAACAGGAGATTAGATCAGTTAGAGATCATTAGATATTTTGACAATGATTTTATGGAATGCCTAGATAGTCGTAGATCCACTTCAGTCTATATTTACCTACTTGTTAGAGGAGTTATTTCCTAGAAAAGTTACTAAGTAAACACTCATAGCTTCTTCCACCTTGACATTTGAGTTTATAGGATATTTAGAGGCATCCAATCATAGCATATGGTTACGAAAATTTATCACCAGGTCACCAATTATAAATGACACTAAAAGACTATTAAAGTTATTTTGTAACAATAAATTGGCAGTATGTCAACAATAACAAGAGCATATTAAACTCAAAGTATATCGACATTAAGTTCCTAGTTATTAAAAAAAGAATTCAGAGTGGTTAGATCGTTTATAGAATATATTGGGATAAAATCTATGATTGTGAATCTGTTAATTAAAGGTTTACCACTCAAGGTCTTTTATGAGCACATTGCTACATTTAATGATATGTTAATTTAATGGGCATTTATATTTATAGATACTTATATTTATAAACATGTCTTAATGACTTTTATGATTTAATGCTATAATATAAAGAATTTTATGAGTTTACATTTGATTGTGTTTAGTTTGATCTCACTAAGGAATAAAGGGACTAGTTGTAATTAGGAATATTAACATCACATGACATAAAATTTCTATGCTACACAATCATACTTGATCCATGTTGTTAATTATAATAATGTATGTGACCATTTATAGGTCTAGTCATGATATTTGTAACAAAGGTTTCTTTGATCATATATTAATATTATTGATGAGCTAGATTGTTTAAAAATGATTTTGTAATAGCAAATTTGAGCTCATAACGTCTATTATAATATAAAATTATAACGTATTATGTATATGTAGTCTAAATAGGAGATTGTTAGAATTTTAATGGACTAGTATAGGCACATATTAATAATTATATTTCATGAGCTACTATAAGATTTGGTTCAAAATTAAAAGTGATCTAACACTACAACAAACAGGACATTTAGCGACAAAATATAACGTCGTTAAAGAATAAAAAATTATCGCAAATACTCATATGCGACGAAAACATATCGTCTCTCAAATCGTCGCTAAATCCTGGTAGTAAAATAACATCCACGACGTTTTCCTGAAGTCATCGCTAAAAGGTGTTTTCAACATAAACGATTCGTTGCTAAAAAGTATAACCGACGATAATAAAAAATGCTGTACATAGTTATGTGCGACGTTTATGTTTCATAGATAAAACGTTTTAGTGACGAAAGCTTGTTCGTAGGTAATTATTTTTAGTGAAAATTTTATTTTAATAGCAGAGTATTTTTAGCTACTAAATTCTTGTTATAGGGAAATGTTTTTAGAGACGGTCCGTAAACGTAGGTAAAAACTTTTTGTGACAAATTAGGTTTTGGTTGCTAATAGGTTTTTCTAACGATTTTGTTTTGGTAGCAAAATACTTTTAGCTAATATTACATTATTGTAGCGAAACATTTTTAGCGACGTTCTGTATACGTAGCTAATGACCTTTTGTGACGAATTTTTGGTAGCTAATAATATTTGGTGACAAAATTTAATTTTGAATTTAATAGTTATTATAATTATTAAAAACAAATTAATTTAAATTTATAACAATTTGTAAGAATTTTGTGACAAATTTGTTTTGGTAGCTAATATTATTTAGTGACAATTTTTAATTTTGAATTTAATTATTGTTATAATTGTTAAAAAGAATTTATTTTGAACTTATTTCAATTTTTAAGACAATTTGAAATATTAATATTATTCATTTTATAATTAATCTTAGTTACATAATTTTTAAATAATAATAAATTGAAATAAAATAAAATATAAAATGGAATGCATTTTCTATAAAAAGGTATTTGCACATCATTTACAAACTAAGAGTTTTCATCTAAGTTACTACCACTAACATATGCAGAACCTAGTATTTGTTTAACCAATTTTTAAAGCTTATTAACTTCTTTAATATTAGGATCTAACTTAGTCTTCAGTGTCTTGTTCTCCTCTTGAAGTGCCATCAACAATGCTGGTCGGGACGAAGAGCCACCAACAGGCTTAAGGTCATACCCAAGACCCTTGATATATCCCGATCGTGTATCAAGGACATTGTTGCAAATGTCGTCGACATTGGACTGATTCCCCTCAGCCAATGATGTCTGCAACAACTCCTGCATTTTGTCCTACAATATAAAGTAGAAAATCAAGTTAACTAAAAATAATTACTTATTATTACATAGAAAAATAAATTGTAATACTAATTTATTTGTACTTACATAATTGTTTTGTGTTTATTCAGACATCCAGCCTTGACCTTCTTTGTAGTGTGTGTGCTTGTAGAATGTGATCTTATCATACTCTTTCCCTTAGAGTTGTGTTTGACTCTATAATATGAATTTAAAAAATTATAGCCAATTAGAATTTATCGTATTAAAAAATAGAATAATAAATTAAAAATGTTACACTTACATATTCTTATCAGACGACTACAAATGACCTGGACCTGATGTTATGAGGAGTCTTTATTTTTACTCTGTTGGCCTCGGCTTTCTCACACTTTTCCTAAATTAAGAGAAGTAGTTATGAGATGTTTAAACATAACTAATAGAAGGAAATATAGAGAGAAAACTAATTACCTGAACCTTTACTGAAGCCCAATAATCGCACATTTCGTTCCAATTTTCTTCGTTCACTCGTCCGAAACATGTCTTCTTACCTCTTCATCGAAAGGGAAAGGCTGATAATAGTTATGAAGTCGATATTAATGATCCTTAACCTTTTGTTTCAACAGTGAACTAACACTGCTTGAAACCTCAGGGGTGTCGATATCAATGATATTAAGCTTCATTTGTGAAAACACGTATTAGATAAGTTATTGTTTTAGTGAAGTAAAATTGTAATACATATAATGAAATTAATTGAAAAATTACCGAAACTTTATCTAAAGCATTTTGCAGCAAGTTATCTTCCTTCAACTGCCTGACATGCTGAAGGCAAGACAACTCATTCCTCACGACGACGCTTAACTCACTGGCCAATTTTGTAGCTTGGATCTTATCCACTGGGCACCCTTGTATGGGATCAATTGTCATTGACAACTTAGTATTCATTGCAACATTCATCCGTTGCAACTCATTTCCTTTTTTCTTACCTCTACCTCGTTTGCTGAGGCTAGTATTAGAACCTGAAAAAAACATAATGATAAAAACACACTAAACATGTAGTGAGAGTATAAATGTAAATACATTTGGTTATCAAGAACAAACATGAAAATCCTTCATGACTACCAGACGATGTTGGTAAAGATTGTAGTTACTGACTTTCCTTATGCGATGATGTAATTGTTGGTCGGTCTGGGGGAGGAACTTCATCACTCTTTACCACCCTCTCTCCTCTATTTCGACCAGGTGCCATTATAGTGAACTAGTGTAAAACATCAACAACATCAGATAACTATATTCTTAACATTTCAAACAATAAAAACAATTTATTTATAGAAATCATCAGGATCAAGATTTTGTCAAAATAATCAACTACTGCAAAAACATCATTGAAACATTAAAAATATGCTTATAGTCATCGTAAATTAACATAGCTACAACATAAGACTTATAGTTATCTTATTAAAATTTAAAATAATATAAACAATGAAACTTACATTCAATCATCATTATCAAGATAAAGAAAATCATTATCATTAAGTACATTATCGTTTGATTCTTCATCACTAATATATTCCAGCAAAGTATCATCATTGTCATTGAAGTCATCCTGAGTATAGTCTTCATCTGTTTGTAAGATAAGATGAGGTTGGACTTCATCCAATTGAACTATATTGGGCTCGACATCTCTCCAATGAAATGATGATATATCTGCATCTTCTATTATAATGCTTTCATTATTGATCTCCAATCCAATATCTTGATAGACTTCATTAGCATCCTCATTCAATTCAACAATATTCACTTCATAAAAATTAAAGACATTCCTTTGTTGAAACTTTTGGACAACCTTCTAATTATTACCCAATATATTATCGTTGACGTAGAAAACTTGTTTGGCTTGACTTGTAAGGACAAAGGGATCATTATCATACTATCTTACTAACATTTATGCTAGTAATATGTTCGTTCACTCTCATGTCAGTTAGATCAATCCATTTGCATTTAAGTAGAACAACCTTCTTATCCTTGATGTAGTGCAATTCTATAATTTCAGATATGACACTATAGAAGTCAATGATTTCGTCGTCATGACATCTTTCAACGACAACCCCACTATTCTAACTTCTAACTCGACTATCTTGATCTTATATATGATATCGCAACCCCATTTGAAAATGATCCAGAAGGGGGGGTTAGATATTTTAATCTTTTTGCAATGTGCTACAAAACAGAGAATTAAAACACACGAAACAAACAAAACAAATCAAAATGTAAAAGAGTAGAGAAGAGAGGCAAACACAGTGTTTATAGAGGTTCGGTGCTAAGACCTACGTTCTCTACCTAAGCTCCCACTTAGGATTTTGTCAAATATCTTTATTACACACTTTTTAGTTCAATGTAAACTTTTCAATCAACTTGACTTCCGGCTCAAGCTACACCTTACAGTTGATTTGTTTTCCCGGCACAAATCCTACCTCCAAGCGATTCTTCTCTAATTTCTCATCTCATAATAATAATAATGATAGAAATGAAGTAGTAAAGATTAGTACAGCTGAATAAAATTAGAATATGCTAAGAAGCAAATTGAGAGCAATGTGAGGACAATTTTGAATTATAGCAAGTGTGCTTCACTTTTGGACTTGTGTAATTGATCCTCTGAAGTAATGACCTTTATTTGAAGGCTTCAAGACGTTTATGAACGTTGTAGAACTCTCCTACCCGTTGTATGAAGATTTCTTCCCGTTTGAAATCAATTGACAAAGTTAAATTTTGTTCAACTGTAACTGATAGTCGACTAGTCGGTGTGTGACAGTCTACTAGTACATTATAGTCAACTTGTTTTCAAGAATTAGTCTACTAGCACTAACGATTTTCATCAAACTTTTAGCTCCGCTCTTCGAATAGTCGGCTAATATAATGATAGTCGACTAGTCCATTTATCCAACTGACAGGTCTAATTGTTAATAGTCAACTTACAACTTGATAGTCGACTAGTCCAATGCTCCAATTGACAAATCTCACAAAATCTCCAATCTTTGATTGTTGAGATCCTTATTATGAATTCTTCATACAAGATCTTCTCATGAAATACACGTTGTTTAATTCTAATACTCATTATTGCAATCTTGATCTTCATGAATTGATTTTATTTAAATTTCATCTGACTTGAAAATCATCAACAACATAATAGCCAACTTATGCCATCCTTATTCGACTAGTCTTCCATCAACTTCAATTTAACCTGAAATTATTTTTTAACCAATTCTTTAAGTTTTATTATTATCAAAACATAGAAAGATTTAATTTGTCAACCTCCATTGGTCAAACAATCTACCCCTTTTTCATAATGACAAAACAAAGAAATTGTTTAAGAAATTTAAAACAAAGAAAAAATTAATTAAGGTTTTTATGCCTTGTCGTTTTAGTTAAATTGTCTCCCCCTTAATCAATAAATCAATGAACTTAAAATAAACAGTGAATCCAATAATATTTCAATCCATAAACCATAATTTTAATCCATAATTCATAATATTACAAATTTTAGTTTTGTAACTCATTCAATTTTTTAATGATGTGTCTCCCCCTTTTTGTCATAATCAAAAAACATAACACACATGAAAAGGAACATCTTCACAAAGAAATCACACATTCACATAGATTGTCAAACCAACAAACATAGTTTTAAGCTTGCAAATCACAAACAATAAGATGAAAACAACATGAATAATGAAATGTTGGTCTAAGTCAAGATGTAAAAACCATCAAGATGGAGAAGCATAATCATGTCTACAACCAATTTTGTCAAAATATTTCTTGATACTTTTCTCCAAACGAACGAGAATTCCTTATTGAATATCCAATCTCATATTTACTTCTTCTATTTGATCTCGAATTTTTTGAAGTTCTTCACAAGATACTTCACTTCGTCTCACATTGCTTGGTCTTGCACTACTAGGCCATTCACTTGCTCTTATTGAACGTTGTCGTTTGGGAACTTGTTGCTCACTTTCCAATGTTAGCCCAAGCTTCTCCACATGATATGCATACACCCGACCCTTTTCATTAGTTCTAACCAACTTCATACTTCTTATGATATAAGGTGTAAATCCCCAATTTTATGGGTATGGTAATTTTCATAAGAGCTCAAATTAAACCGATGTGACCATGAGATAGCAGTGATCAGTGCTCCATAGGGCATTCCTTTATGCTTAGTTGTTTTTTCTTTAAGCTCTCCCCTCAACAAATTATCCTTCCTCCTCATCATTTGAGTGATCAAACTTGGAAATTTTATTTTTCTACCTTCTTCTAAATGCCAAATAATCTCCTTATCCAAAGAAGTAATGTGATTGTTTCTTGCCTTCTTAGGATAGACAACTCTATTAATGGCATAGTGCAACAACTTATAATTTAATGGCAAATCCATTGCCTCATATGGCGTGGGATGTTCAATACAAATTCTTGCAAGTAATTCATCACCTTTTGCTTCATCATAACCAAAATTCTCTTCAGCCTCCTCATCAGTATCACCATCCTCATGTCTCAAAATGTTAAAATCAAGCAATGATGCTTTAGGCCTAACTCCACCTTTAGGCAATTTAAACCAAATACACAAATTCTCTTCACAAATGAAAATTTCTTTTCCTTGAATATTTGACTTCAAAATAACACCACTATCAACATTACTCCTAACAACAACCAAATTAGCTTAAAACTCTCTCACCAAATCTTCATAAATATTATCCTTATAACCCATAAAATCTCTTAATCCAAGGCTCTTAATTTCATCAAATAACTCATTAAATTCACTATGGTCAAGCTCAACCCAATCAAATCTCATAGAAGGAATTAGAACTTCAGATTTCAATACCTTATAGTAGAGATTTTGAGCTTCCAAAGAGATGAACCTTGGCTCAACAATCTACTTCATTCTCTCTTTCAACTTCTCCCCTTGATGAATACCCTCTAACTCGAGGTTGTTGAGTGTTGGGTGCGGTTTCTGCTTGTTTTCCTTTTTCACTAGCTTTCCTTGGAACCATTTTGAAGATTTTGAGATATTTTTGAAGAAGAAGAGTAAAATTTCGTAAGTTAGGGTTTGGGGTGTCGAAAAAGAGATTTTCAAGGAAGAAATAGATGATTTGATGAATTGAAGAATGGGTTTTGTGTTTAAGAGGATTGAAGATGGGAAGTGTTGATTTGAAGAGATTTGAAGAAAGTAGTCGACTAAGAAGAAGAATTTTGAAGGTTGGAGAAGATAGTTTTTCGAAGAGTTTGGGAAAGACTGGGTTTTTTAAAGACTTGTGATGACCTATAGTCGACTAATATATTACTAGGCGACTAGTTTGGGCTTGAGATCTATGTATTAGTCGACTAAAAGGGTATTAGTCGACTGATATAAATATGAATTATGGGATAATCGGGTATAAAAATTGTAGTCGACTGATATGTAAATAGTCAACTAGTTGAAGACTATTAGTCGACTAAGTCTATAATAGTTAACTAGAATGTCTCTAAAACACTTAATCAATTTTTCTCCTGATGCATTAGTTAGCATGCAAATCAAAATTACTTGCTTATTACCTCAACATCAGTCGACTTAGACTCGAATTAGTCGACTGGAATATTTCTAAAATCTAGATGAATCATTTCATAACCTAAATATAGATCATGTTGATACTTTCT
>JANZXR010049128.1:0-13080 GCA_027575705.1 Erythroxylum echinodendron | reverse complement strand
GGCGTAAGAGCCGGAGCCGGAGCTTCCGCTGTCTCGATCCATTTCTTTCCGATCTAATTTGTTTCACCGCCGCCGAAGAACAAGACACTTGCAACTTTGCCAATGCAAGCTAGTGTGCATGTTTGTGTGTGTGAAGAGTATGCGTAGGTGGTGTTAATTTATAGAAAAATTCACAAATATGCGTGTTTAAAGAAATAACTTGATTCTCTTTCGTGCCACTTGTTACTTTTTTATACGAGGAAGATGACGGCGTTGGCCAACCTTATCAGAATTGTGTGTGGCCCGACTGTTATTGAGGTTGACGACGTAGTTTTTTTCATGGCATAAGCTATATGCCGTGTGACGATCTCTTCCTTTCATTTAGGATTCCAAATTATTTTCAGATAAGGTCAGGAAACTGGATCCGATTTAGCCCCAAGTCAACAAACCATACCTTAACTAACTGAGCTTCAAGCAAAAATTGAGCCTGAAAGCTTAGCCGAATCCCAATCAAATAGACAAAACATTGTTATTTTAATTTCGACTCAAATCCGACCAAACTTAGAATGACATATTTAATGATAGATTGAGCCTGAACCAAGGCCGTTTCTATAGTTTTATAAGCCCTGGGCGAAATAAAAAAAGGCCCCCAATAAATCGACAATAGGACTCAATTTATAAGTCTACATACTCAACTAAATATTAAATAATTATAACATCAGTTAATAATATTTTACAAATATTATTAACAATAAAATAACTAAAAGCAGTAACAGTAACAACAAAATAGCAATAGCAACAATCAAACAACAATATTAGATTACAGAACACTAAGAAAATTACACTAACAAATACACAGAGAATTATGATTTATGAAAAACAGTTTTTCCGTGCATTTCTAGATGCAAAATCATTAATAATATTATCAAGATTAATATTGTCCAACATATCGTTCTTAATACATAACATAGCTAAACCGTTCAACCTTTCTTGTGACATTGATGACTTCAAGTAGGTTTTCAATAATTTTAACTTCGAAAAACTTCTCTCAGCTGATGCTACAGTCACAGGTATAGTTAATAGAATTCAATAAGCAATTGAAGTATGCAGGCACAATCAAGCTCCAATAGCTTCACAATATATCACAAAGATATATAAATGGTATTATATATGTGATAGAAGAAAAAAATAAATACCAAAATTTAATATCTAATATTGAAAATAAAAAAACAAAGAGCAAAATTTAATGATAGAGATACAATAATTTCTAAAATACAAGAAATTAACATACTTAGGAAAAATATAGCAAATAATATTCTAAGTTATTAACTATTCTAAGTTTTTCAAGTCAAATATTATCCTATTCTATAAGCTGAGGAAATGATTGAATATTATTATTATTATTATTATTATTATTATTATTATTATTATTATTATTATTACTACTACTACTACTACTAGGACATGGTTAATAGAATCATACGTATTTTTATAATAAAGGAAACTATTTATGTAGTCTTTGAATTGAGTAATATAAATTATTTGATTTAGTCATATTATCACTAAACTTATGTAAACTCTACAAGAACACAAATTCAACAATTATTACATACTTGTAGCAAAGTATAATGAAAATTACAATTATAAAAATTAAATTATTTATTAATATTTAATTATTTTTATAAATAATAAGTAATCTAAAAATAAAAAAGAAGATACAAAAATAAATACAATATTATTTAATATAAATGTTATGATTTAAAATGTTAATATAATGTCCACGTTAATTACAAATTACAAATTAATTATAACATATTCAAATATTTAATAAGCTAAAAATATATTAAAAATTAAAAATTTTACTTTTAAATTATACTCAGAATTCAGAAGACAGAATCGTGAAATTTTTTACTGCTAAGTTTTGAGTTGAAGAACCTAGATATATATATTGATGAAAATAAAGGAATTAGAAAGCAAAAAATAACCTAAATATTTCAAAACTATTTATAACAAGTTAACGTTAAACTTTCAAAGTTGACGTTAACTTAATAAATATGGAAGTTCTTACGTCCACAGCATTATCCATATTCAATGCTAATATCGTTGTAAAATGGGACACTTTTCTTTGTTTTCAAGTCAAGACTATTATGCTAATATGTTAAGAAGCCTTTGTTACGTAAGTATTTGTTGGAATTTGCTAACTCACCAATGTTCTCTAGAATCTCTGCATTCAATGCTTACCTAAAAGCTAAAGATAGGAAATATTAAGGGCCCTGGACAGGTGTCTTACCTGTCGCTGCCCAAAGCTGGCTCTGGCGTGAACCCGACTCAGCTTAGTTCAATGTGGTTCCTATTTTACATAAAAGAAGAAGCAGTATCAAAATGTTGAACTCCAACATTAGGAGTCCCCAACTCCCGTGTCCTCGGAATTGGTGAAGGATGTAAACTTTTTGATGTGCCTCAACTGATCAGGGACTTGGGCTAACCTACTGATCTCACCATATAAGGAGCCGAAATCTTAAAAGTTGCCTCTAAAATTTGAACCCCCATCCTGTAGGTTGCCAGTATGGCAAGCACCACACCACCTAAACTTTTGCCAGTTGAACTATGCCCTGGGGCAAAGAAGAAGCATTATCAACAACACTAATGGACAGTTAGCAGCGTCGCAATCCAATCCACCAAAAGTCTACGTTAGGAATGAATTTGGGAGATTTTTTGTCTAACCAACGGATACATTGAGTTGAATTGATCAGAGTTTCAATTCAAAGCACTCACAAGTCACCACCTTCTTAGAAGGTTGGGTGTGTTTTTCTTAGCATAATTATCACGTTGGCAAATTTGCTCTAATGTTTCCAATTGCTTTGACCCCGACATATAACGGCCTAATGTATACCTTGAAAATATTATAGTATAGTTAAGGTGTATTAAGAACAAAATATAATGAATTAAGTATATTTAAGTATAGTAAGAAATATAATAGTCACACACTTAGATACCACACTCTTTAAGTACCTTGCTCTTTTTTGTGAGAATATGTATTTAGATATAAAATATGTATAAAAATCTTTTATATGTTTGCTTGAATTTATGAATGTGGGGTTAGAAAATTAATACGGATTTGTCGTATCCGTGTCCCCACAGAATTTATACGCCAGTGTTGTTGTTGTCGCCTAATTACTTTTCCACATTTGCTTTCTCTGCTGTGATGATTTTGGTTTGAAATCTTTACACTAAGTGTGACGTTTGCCTTCTTTACGAAGGGATCGGCAACTTGGTGCTCGAGAAACAGATACGAAGATATTAACACAACCAATCATCCTTATAAACAGAGTTCCGTCTTGGACCAGTAGAAACCTAAATTTATAAATAAAAAAGTTATAAAATGGTAAAAGACATAATTTTTGTAATTAAATTTTTTTAAAATATATATTCTTTAAAATTTTAGAAAGTATTTTTTTGAACGGTTAAAAAATAACGAGTAGAAATATTATATATTTGTGTGTTTTGATTAATAATATCTTATCCTTAAAATCATATCTTATTATTTGATTAATTTACATGTGAGTTCATAGGATACAACCTCTTTATTAGAATAAAAGTTGCATAATATCAAGTCTTCCTAAATCTCACACTTCAGCGAAATTCAATTAGGTATTAATGATAATGATGATTAAAAATCAAACTAATTTTTTTAATAACCCTTATTATTAAAAATTGATAATTTTATAAATTAGAATAAACTAGTTGATTTTTATTTAAAATTATCATTTTTAATAATAATGATTATTTAAAAATTAGTTTAATATAGTTCATTTTTATTTAAATTCTTGTTTTTAATAAAATTTTAAGTTTTGACAATTAAGAATAATTTCCTTATTTAATCATATTTTATATTTTTTAATTTGTTTAATATTTTTTTATATGCCAATTCCTTTTGATGTACATATGATGCTTGCATATTTTTTGTTGTTATTCGTAATATTTTATTAATTTAAATATATCTTTTATTGTTATTTTTTAACTAGAAAACTGTAAAAAATTTATAATTTGTTACCCTTTATAAAAAATTGAAGTTTGAACTCAAACGACTTATCAACTTAAATTCAAATGTCAGTGTATTGTGGGTCTCACTTGCCAAAGTAATTACCAATTTCCAGAAGTTGGGGTTGGAGAGGACGAAGAAGTGTCAAAACATGTAAATCTGTCTGCTGCTGGTTTTTTTTTTTTTGACCATTTGAGCTCATCACATAAGCAATTGGAGATTAAACTAGAGAAATAGTTATAAAATTTTTCATTGAGGAATCAAAATTTGATTATGCCTTTAAAAGTTTTTAATTCTATTTTGAAGTTAAGTTTTGATTATTGTCTTCTCTTTCGAACAACCTTGGAGTATAACTCTTTATATAATTAACCAAACTGTATTAAATTTATGCCATTAGAAACATAAGACATAGGGGAATGAAATAAATTGATAAGATTATAGGCTAATGTGAGAATTAAAGGAAGAAGAAGAACCAATATGCAATTTTCCTAAAGTCATCTTATTGACCAATAAGATTAAAGCATATGTGTCCAATAGAATTGTAACACATGGTCCAATAGAATTTCAACACATGGTCTAATAGAATTGTAACACATTGTCCAATATAATTTTAATACATTGTCCAATAGAATTGTAACACATGGTCCAATAGGATTGTGACATATGATCTAATGAGATTGAAATATATGTCTAAGACTAGAAAATTCATGAAAAGGCATATGGAGAGGGGAGATGAACGACACTTCAATGGCTTTACTTCAGATTTTTCTCCTTTCCATTTCACCTTCTTCATCCCACCATTATTCACTTGGTGATTCAAGCAAAGCCAAAGAGGAAGGGAAGGAAAAACATTATAAGAACTACTTTGTCAATTTTAAAGTTTGAGACTACACTTAATCTAATTTCTCTCCATGTATATGTTTGAATGGATATACATATTCTTTTGGATATGTAATGGTTTCTGGGATGAATTTTGGTGTTACTTTGCATGGAAATGGTTGTATATGACAAGAAAATATCGTTTCGTGGAATTCTGTCTTAGGATTGTTTGAACCAGTTACATTGTTTGAGTCATAACTTAGCCTACAAACCTTTAAATTTGGTGATTTTATTTGCATATGAAAACTAATACATAGAAACTGAAAATCTCTATAAGAGACTTTGACTTAATTCTAGCTTTATAACGTTGGAAATTGGGATAGAAAATAGTGACTTGGTGCTACCCTTGTTTTGAAGTAACATGTGATATTTGGTCTATAACTCATGTGTTTGGAGTTCAAATGGCCTGATCTTTAGTGTTTTAGAAACTAGAGACACAAATGGAGAAATGTATAGAAGACCACGAAACCTAATTCTGACTTTTCTATACAAATATTGAGGAACAACTAGACTTTATCATATGAGTTTTTGGACTAATAGTGTGCCTATTTTTAGATCACTTTAGGGTTTAGCTCAAGCTGTACTATTTTGAGTTTGTTTTCATTTATGATTTTTATCGAATCTTATCTAACCCCTTTGAATGTGTATGAGACCTTTCAAACACCTACAAATAAATGAAATATTACTTACCATATGTGAATTGGGTTATTAAATATTGAAACTTAATATTGAGCATAATGCATGCTAAAGAAAACTTACATGTACATAAATGATTGGTATGCATATTTATTGCTCATATGTGTATAGTGTGATTATACAAGTGTGATTTTGACACCCTTCTAATAATGATAAGTTATGACTTGCATGTATGAACATAGATATAAATTTTATGACTTGAAATGTATATCATATGACTTGTCAATATAAGATTGATGAAATTGACAAATGGTTAAAAGAAATGTTACAGTGCCTGTTCTATTGTCTTGATGGTGGATAGATAAGTATGCCTATGGGGTTACAGTGTAACTGCTACAGTTTGACACCAACGATGTCCACAGTTCGATGCCTTTGGGTATCCATAGTTCGATACCTTTGAGCATCCACAGTTTGATATCTTCGGGTATAGACAACACCTGCTATACCCACAGAAAATGAGCATGCTTAACACAGAAAGAAAACTTAATAGTCACAAATAAGAAATAGAGCGTGACAACATGAATAATTGGTATTGATGAGCATTTGTATTGGTTGTAATAATGAAATGTAATGATGTGCAATTATATTGATAATTTGTATTAATGAGCATTGAATATCAATATTTGGCTTATAAATATACATTTTCAGTATATGGATAGTATGTTGAAGCATATTTGCATTATGTACTTTGCTTAAGTAGGCCATCATCATTTATTTGAGCATTAAATATCAATGTTTGGTTCATAAATGTGAATTTATGGTATATGATTTGTAATATTTTTGAATGTGTGTACTTGGCAGATGACCGCTATGAGTGGTCATCCAAACTAAGTGTTTTTTCTACTAAGCTTTCAAACTTAACATGAGTGTTAATCTGTGTAGGTCTAAGTCATAGGAGTGAGGTACGACAAACATCTATAGGGACCAAAGCCAACAGATAGAAGAAAAATTACTTTTGGAATGTGTTTTTATTTATAGATGATTGCACATGTAATGAAGAAAGGAAATTGTATGTTTTCATTGGGATTACCATGTAAATGTAAAGATGTATTACTATTGTTAAATGATAATATTAAACATTGGGGAGTTTTGTAATGCGTATATGCATAGCATTGAATAAAATTGTATACCTTGAATGCGTGTACAGGAATTTAGTTATTATGTGTGTGGATGATTGTAGGTTCTGTATAGGGGGTGTGTTGGAATTTTTGGGTTGCAACTTTGCAACTTAACTCATCCATTTATTCTATCTGATTATGCCTTTGTATAGGCTTACAAATAAATTGAAAATCAAAGCAAATCTTCAACAAATTCAAATATTTTGAAGATAATAAAGAAGAATACAATCAGAAAACTATCTTACAGAATCTACAAAATTAAAAACAAACTAAGACCTATTCTAAAGGAATTTTAACAATTCTAAAATTTGAATTAATTTCCAACATTCTCTCTTAATTCAAATTTTCTGGAGCATATTTCTCCATCCTCAGAATATTCTGTGAAGCACTTCTCTTCACCAAATGATGCACTTCTCATCATCCTGTTGATGCACTTCTCAACAACCTACAATCATTGGAGCACGTCTCTCCAATTCTTATTTGTGAAGCACCTTCTCTTCACTGTATGATGCATTTTCTCATCATCTTACTATTGTTGATGTACTTTCTCACCAACCTAAAAAAATTTCTTCTGCAGCCACATCAGGAACCTTCTTAGCAACTTTTGCAGTGGCACCCTCATCTTCATCACTACCTTCATCTTCATCGGATGATTCCTTAGAATCATTATCATAAAAGCCATCACTTGACTCTACTTTTTTTTTTGGTAACTATTGGAAGAATTTTTTTTTTTTGCTTCAATCAATCTTACAGTCACTCAAGAATCTATAGCTCTGATACTATGTTAAACGACCATTTCACCACAATAGCTTAAGCTGTTGTGTGAGGCCGACTCAATTGATTTTATATATTCTCTAACACTCCACAAGTTAAAAGATGTTTCCTCGGACAAGGTTTGCTTTCATAGAAGGACCGTAGCATTTCCAACGAAGAAGACGTCGTTGACAGATTGTTCCTTGTGCATAGCAGCTCCGAGATTCTGTTCTCGTTCAGTGATTTTTCAGGTGAAGACAGAGATAACATTTAGGAATCTGTGTCAGGTAGATGATTAAAGGCGTGGAATTTGTGAAGCTTACCGTCGTAATTTTGTGTGGCCTTCTATTGGTGTCATCATAGATTTGGTAGATTTTGTACACTCTGGTAACCTTTTCAGTACATTGCTGTAAATTCTGTTACCAAAGTTTCAGTAAATGTCATTTCTTTCATAATATATACCGTTGTCAAGCACACCATATGCCTTCCTCCTCTTGAATGGAACTTAAGAAAATGTACAGCATTCATTTTCATTTCAGAAAAGTCGAAAAAGATAATAGAGAAATAGTAAATTCCCATTCTTATTGAGGAGTGCTTCAAATTTAGAAAAATCGATAGTAATAAAACTTGGGAAAATAGTTTGTAGTTAATTATTACTAATCATTTATTTTCAACCCTATCATAAATAGTACAGAATAATATTTTTAAATAAAATAAAAATTTTCGTATTTAATAAGATTAGTCATGGATAATAACCATTAATAATTAATTAAGTTTTAAAACACAAGTAACTCTTAAATTAAGATTTAAAAATAAAATTTCCTTTTAAAATTATTAGAACTATTGTGTGGACCCTCCAAAATAATTAAATAATAGTAAACACTTGAGTTGTTAAGTTGAGTTGCCTTAATTTTTTTATTTCAATCCTTATATTTTAAGAATAATCACTTTTTTTATAATATTGTTAAACTATTATATAAATTTCTTTATCATATTTCATTTAATTTTTATACATTTTTATTTAAAATGGCATAGTATTATTTTTAAATGACAATATTAGTTATGAGTATTCAAAAAATTAATAGAATATAAAGAAGTAAGTTAATAATTCAATGATATTACATAGAAATAAATAAAAATTTTAAAATAAAAAGATTAGATTAAAAAATTTAGTATAATTACCCTAAATTTATCAAATCAAATTAACTAGAACAGAACACCATTTTTAACTCAGAGGATCTAGTGCCCTACTGAGTCTCCTTACATAAATAAATTGTAAATTTGGCATATTCATGTTACCATTATTACGACGTATCAGATTTTCTAGAACTCAATCAACGGTATTATGACTCCAGATTTCAGGAACATCATTACAAGGCATTTTTTCTACATTTTAAAAGGTCTTACTAAAAATTTAGATAACAGATTCCGAACTACCGTTTCAATTACTGCTTTTTTAGATAATTAGAGTTGATATTAACAAATTTTAATGAAAATTACATTGTTATGGTCACTTTGTAATTAATCACTTTATTAAGTAATTGGAAAGACTTAATAAAAAAGATCTTAGAGATATCATTCGCTTAATGAAATCTTTTACGAGTTTAACAATGACAAAAGCTCCACCATAGTACTTAACACTCACCTTGTTCCTAGGAAAACCTAACTATAAAACAGAATCCAAAAACCACAGGATCCCTAAATCCGGCGAAACCATTGTTTCCTTGTTACAAGGGAACTGTAAGCATCACTGCCCTTACCGAATCACACAAGATAAAGAGGGCTTACGCTAATGCGCTGCATGAGCCGTCAGCAACTGTCAATCTGCACTAAAAACATAATGTGCCATTCAAGCTCGGCATAGGCTAAATCCCTTTTGGCCTTAATGCTTCTTAGTGTTAAAAGCAAATGCCTATTCCTCAACGATGTTGAAGAAAATGAATGAATAGAACTCGATAAATAAAAGCTATAATTTTTTTACCATTAATTAAGAGATATTTTAATACATTTAATTTATTTTAATTAATTAAGTTGTTTGTAATATTATTTTTGAATAATTCTATCCATAAAATTAAAAAATATGGGTCCTTTGGTATGTAATGTGACTTTCTAAACAAAATTTTTATTTTTGTTTGACCCCCGTAAGGAATTTTATTGAAGCATTAGGGGAAAAAAATGACTGGACATCTGAGACAACAGGCATAAAAGTACAAAACGCCTTAGTCCTAGTTCGTTAACATAAAAGTATAAAACGCCTTAGTCAGTTCGTTAAGGCAAGGAACTGACAAAGTAGAAACAGTTACACATAGTATGTTCCGATTCCCCAAGAAACTGGACCCTAACTGTATTCAATTACCTACAAAATGAGTGACGAAAACAATGAAGGATCATTCACTTGTATCCAAGGAAAAGAATTCTCTGCTGCTCTCACCATTTCTTCCACATTGGTAAACATAACTCGAGAGCCATAATCAATAATCAGAACTTGTCGTGGAGTACCCGTTATATATTAGTTGTTTAACTACCTTGTTAAGAGCAACAAGGACAAATTTCCACAAATCACCGAAAGACAAAACAATGAACTTCACTGAGTTCTCACTATATAAACACTACTTGGGGAACTAAAAAGTTCAGCTCATTCACACAAGTGATCACAAGGCAAAGTTAGGAAAACAGATCAGAGAGAGAAGAGAATGACTTTTGGAGCAGTAGATATGATGCTTCAGTATGTCTTCGATGGAAGCATTTCAATGCATGACTTGGGAATTGAGCGAAGGCCTTACCACCGGAACTGTAAGTGCGAGTTGCACAAGTCAAAAGGGACTTGTTCCAACGCTTGCCCTAAAAAAAGGAACTTATCATTTCCAAGGAAACTAAAGTGGAATGATCGTTCAATGTGCATGAAGGCTTCCGGATTCTCTTCTCAATCTTTCGTTCTCGGTGACTCTTCAGTTGCGAAAGGAACTTCTGCGGATGGGGATGCTTCACATAGATGACAGACTTTCAATAGAACTGGTACAGTTGTGTAGACTTTAGACATAAAAGTTAGGACATTTTCTTCTTTATTTTTTCTTCTCTAAGTTCAATAGTTTCGCTCCAAATGATCACATAATGTATACAAACTTTCCCAACTTTATAAAAGTAATATGATGTTAATCTGATCTGCTGCTCTTCCATCACTGCCATGAGATTGTTTTGTTATGCTATGTGGCTACACAACTCATGTTAGTCTGTTACTGAATTTGATTTTTGCACCAATTAGACCATTAAAGTTCTACGGAAAAAAGTATGACAGTAGGGACTACGGAACAGGAAAGCAATAACACTTCCAAGTTGAATATCAGATCTTTTAACACCATCTTCTTCATATTAGTGTTTAGAAGAACTGTTAAGCAATATGGATATACTGGAAAAGATATTTGTATGTAAACCTCACTTCAAAAGGACTACATGATGAAAACAATGCATTTGTTTCCCCTTTGTTTTCCAGCAGTTGCTTGACAGCAAGAAAATCTGCATCATTGCCAACATTTATTCGGACTGCGTTCCATCATCAGTAATATGAAGAAACAATTTGCCATCACCTTATGGCCTTCTTTGTTCTATGCAGTAAATGTTACGCAAAGATTAGAAGACCAAAATTAAAATTTAATCAATTAGCAATATATGATCTAAATAGCAGATTCTTGGTTTGTTCTTACATTTCTTGGGTATGATCTGTATAGCAGTTGCGGTGGAACCTTGTAAGCGTAGAAAATGAGCCTGAAAAGTGCCAACTTCTTAGAAAAATACCATCTAACTTCTTTGGCTGAAGGTGCTTGTAAGAAGCAATATTAATCTATCCTGCGGTTGTGTAACGAGCATTACAGCTTCAGTGATCAGTAGATCAGTTATCTTCAATTGCTGAACTTTTTTTCAAAAACTTTTTATATAATGTTAGCATAAGCCTTTTAAGTAATAATCTGAAACAATCATGCTGCAAGAACAATAGCAATTTCAAACATTTCTACAGGATTTATATTGGTTACTGCAAAACATATAACAAATGAAGGTTTCAAGGCCAGTAACAATAGAGGACAGAGACCAAGCCTTTTTTTTTCCCCCCTCTCCCAAGTCGTCAATTCCTCGAAATTGCTAAAATTAGGGGAAATGAATAAGTACGCCCTAGAACAAAACAGATTAAAAAATAACTTTAAAATGTAATTAACTAATAAAATTATATTTTGATAATGACATTTCTAATAATCTATTGTTCTTTAAATAGGTTTACTTTAATGGCAATGTTTTACAAATATTTAAATAAAATCTTAACGTTTTGATATTTATAAATTTATTATTATGGTTATTATCTATTTATAGAATAATTGTTATTTAAATAAATTTCATAAAATAATGATATGATTTTGTATTGTAAAGAAGATATTAAGAGGTGCATTATTAAATTTATACCCTCTCCACTTTTAACTTGTAAATTTAATTTTCAGTAAGAAGAAAATTTAAAAAATAACATTTTCACTATAATTTAATATAGAATCAAGAATTCTCTAAAAAGCAATTAAAAGTTAAAACTATATCATAAACATACCTACAAAATTGGACTATTTTTTCCCTACAAATAATTGGACGAAGTAAGTTATGTGTGTGTGTGCAAGAAGGCCTTTTTTTGTTTATTATAGCCTTATGTTTATACAACTCATACAAATATCAGGCAGACATTTCCAAAACTTGGTCCAAACCAAACTTGCTAACATTCCAAGACTCATGTCCAATCCGATTGTCCTCCAATTAAATGTGTAACGACTCAAGTAAATCATATTGCTCGTTAATACTCAACTAAATACCTACCGTTAAAAAGTTCATATTTGCTGCTGTAAATCGATGCATTGATATACCTTAATAATATTTCTTTAGCTGCAAGAGTTGTGGTACTATCAATTTACTCTCAAGGAATGCTTTTAATAGATAAGTTAACCCTTTTAATTTAAGAAGTTGCAACTTTGAGTTTATCTAGAATTACAATTGTTTAAAAAGTTAGGTTACTGACCCGTTAAATTATTTATCTACAATTACACAACATATTTTATTTGTTTCAAGAAGATATTATAGATCTTTATTTTAGAAAATATATACAAGAAAAGGTACAAAATAGATTAAAAGCTTAAACATATTTAGTGACAAGAACAACCGTGATTTAAAAAAAAAATAATTAAAGAGGAAATATTGGTATAGTAATGTGTAACATATAGCATACACTCGGGGTACTCTTTTGAAACCTCAGAAAAGATGTCTCTTACGTTGCGTTTGGTTGCTGTCTTCAGGAGGTCGAGACGGAACGTAACAAAAATTTGAAGACTAATAGAAAAAAAATTGGAGACAGTCAGGTGTTTGGTTGTGATGGACATAACAGAAAAAATTGTCTCCGTCTCGAGGACAGAAATGTGTTTGGTTGCAGTGGACAGAACATAAAAATAGTGTCAATGACAAAAATGCGCCTGCAGTATAATATGATTGGAAAAATGTAATTCATTGATAATTTTATTATGAATGATTTGTATTAGTAAAAAAGTTAACAAATAATAATAATAACAATTAAAAATTAATAACGAATAATTT
>JANZXR010049029.1:0-13088 GCA_027575705.1 Erythroxylum echinodendron | reverse complement strand
ATATCCATATTCATCTTCATATTAAAAGAAAAGAAGAACAAGATGAAAGAAATATATAATAGAATGTGAATCCGGATGCCTTGGGAGAGCAGTAGCTATGAAGACCTGCTCCTTCTCCTCTTTCTCTTCTTCTCTCTCTCTCTTATTTTTCTCTCTTTGAGGGTTTTCCAAAAGTGGCAGAAACGAAGCTCCCTTAAGGCTCCATCCTAAAGCCTTTTGTATTCTTTTCTATTTAGGGTGACCCTATGGCTTTTTTGGGTTCGAAAGTATCAAAAAGTCTCTCAAAAACTTAAGATGGGATGTCTATCCGCATTTTTGTCTAAGGGCCATGATCGTGGCTCCTTCTGGTTGGTTTGTCACGATCGTGGCCTTAGGTCCTGCTCCAGACTTTCTCCAAATCTTCTCCATTCTTCTATATTTGCCTGAAAACACTAGTAAACACATCAAGGTACCTCAAAAACATAAAATTGAAACTCAAATGCATGTTTTAACCTATAGAACACTTAAAACACAAATATCTAGCTTACTGACACAATTCTAACCTAAATACGCACTAAACAATCAAATTAACAACTAAACACATACCAAACTATCCACTAAAACATGACGCAATCTACAACGATCAATCTACAACTATTAACATCCCCACATTTAAATGTTTGCTTATCATTAGGTAAAAACAAAAGAAACAAAACGAACAACATATCAAAACCAAAAACAAGCAAATGCAATAATGAGGCAATGATATTCAACTTCACGAAACTAATTTACTTACGAACATTATCCCTTAAGTTGTTCTAACTTATTGACTTGCGAAATCTGTTTCTAAGTACCTTAGACTAAATATACATATTAACCAAGACCTTAATATTAAAATTAGTTCACTTATTGACTTGCGAAATCTGTGTCTAAGTACCTTAGACTAAATATACATATTAACCAAGACCTTAATATTAAAAATAGTTCACCCCTTTCACTTAAACACACACATTGATAATCATTCGGTCAATAAAAAATGTAACTATCCCTAAGTAAATTTTCATGAAAATTCAAGCTATTCACAAATTCGGTAGGTTTTATTTGACAAAACATTGGTTTTGTTAATTTTTATAGACATAAACCTAGCCTTTTGCCGAAGGCAAATATTTGTGATGAATGTCGATCTAGTTACTCAACTATGTCATGTTTTTATGAAATGGCTTGGTTGGAATGTCATTATAGCCTTTTGACGTGAAGGCACACATTTGTGACATGTATCGATCTGGTTACTAAGCTACATCACATTCTCAACTAGCTACTAGCTCTATTCATAACCCGAAGGCCAGCAGAATAGTTATTTATTTAAGATTTACACTTTTTTAGTTTCATTTTTTATAAACCTACCTTATTGATTTAGCTAATCGTTCTCATGAAAATATACTAGAAATGCTACTTATTCGATTGACTTAAAATTATAAATGAATGTGAAAACTTCCTATAAACTAACATCGTATCCTAATTAACATGCATATTTAGTAACCTAGATCACTAATTTCACAAGCTAATAAATCTTAGAACCTAAAAGACTATGTTCAAATTTAAATCGATTAGTTCTAGCCATTCACACATTCACACAATTCGCATTATGCAACCTAAACAGACTAACATAAAAAACATTAAAAAAATGATAATTCACATTTAAAGTAAAACAATACATACACATAACCCTCCCCACACTTGGATAATACATTGACCTCAATGTGAGAAGGACACACAAACACACATAAGGGGGAAAATAAGAACCACAATATATGAAAACATAAGAAGAAAATACTAACAAAAATGAAAAGAAAAGGGTTCGAACACGAAATTGTTAAAGTGACTGAGGTAGTGATGTTGTCAGAGATGGAGACCCAATGCACTGAACATTAAGCTGGGTTCCCTTTCTTATAATTGATTGAAGAGAATAACTAAGTTGGCAATCTAACCATTCCACATCATTAAAAGCTTATTTTAGAATTTAAAACAAACCTAACTATAGAACAATTTAAATCTAACTATGAAACGTACTAAGTTATGGTCATTAGCTTGACCTTTATCATTTTAAACTCATCAAGGATCAATTATAAGTAGCTTGCTTCCATATTTGAAGCCCAATTTTAATTTTGTAGCCTAAGTAAGCTACAAATTGGAAAATGATCAGAAGGACAATATTGATAAAGTTAAGAAAACCAATTAATTTTAGTAATGTCCTTTTCACTAACAAATTATCAATAAAATAGGGAATAACAAAACTCCCTGAATCCTCTATTAAGTCTGGCAGTTTGTTTAGTGAAAGGGTGAGATATTCTTGTTCTTCCTTAATCACCCTCTTTTATTCATCTTTTGTTTCACAAACAGAGACTTTCATAGCTTCTTCAAACTTGGTGCCTGTTGTCATATATTCTTCTTCCTTTTTCTCTTTTAAAGAGTTGAACACATCAATTCTCCTGAATGAGTCACCCTCCTTTGGATTCTTTAATACATCATTCATGTTGAATGTCACTTGGTCATTACTAATATGAAAGATAATGTTTTCTTCATAAACATCTACTAAAGCTTTTTCGATGTTCAAGCATGGTAAACCAAGATCTGATAGATGATATAGGGAGGTTTTTCATCCTCTTCTTCATCCTTTTTCTTCATTTCTTGATCTTCTACAAGGTAGGGTTCAACTTGATTTCTTGCTGGTTCTTCTAGCTCTAGCTCTACCCCATTCCTAAGTGTGATAGCCTAGAATGGCTATATTGAATTTACTTTCATGTTACGTAAAGAGTTTTTCACACTTCTCTTACAAAACTCCCTTGAAAGCTGGCCCATTTGAAACTTGAGATTGTGAATAAAAGTGGTATGATCTTCCGTTATTTGCTCAAACTTCTCTTCCATTATTTCTGAGTCTCTTCCATATCTGTGAGCTTATCCATGATTTTATCCAACTTAGAATCCCATGAATTGGATTCATCTTGTTAAATCCTAATAGGTCTTGATGTCTCATAGGAGTCCTTACAATATTATACCAACAGAAATCTGATGGTTTTGCCACCGTGGGGTGTACATATTCATATAAGGATGATAATTTTCCTCGCTAGATTATGCTTCATTGAAGTATGCAAGAGTTGCTTGCTCCCTATAATCTATATCCTCCATCATTTCTCTTTTCATTTCTTTTTTGCGTTCATCCTTTTTGATTCCTCATATTTTCCTTATGATGTCCAAAAGATGTGCCTTCAACTTACGCCCAAACTTCCTTCTTTTTTTTTCTAATTTCTTAATCCTTATACTAGAAGAATTAAAATAATCATACGCCTCCCTGGCAATAGCACCAAAAACTTGTTGTTTAATTTGCAAGCTTTATAAATTTATAGCCCTCAAATACCGTAAGTGTAAGGGTCATGATTTGAAGAGTCGGTCTCACGAGGAGGGTGAACTAATCTAATACTAGGTTATCTAAGGCTAGAAAATTATTAAAATGAAAAAAATTGAATAAGAAATTAAACACGATAAATTGATTAGCGGGAATGTAATTCAAGAATTTAACATAAAAGGAATCAAAATTGAGAAACAAAAATTTCACAATGGAAATCAATTAAGGAAAATTACCAAATTATAGGAGAGGGGGTTCTTCATATCATTAATGCTAACCTAGCTATTTATATGTTAACAGGGTGTCGTTTATAGACTGTCAAAGGGGGGATCAATGTCTTTAGAGTTATAATCACACACCCCAATTCGTTAGCTCTAATTAAATTATGGGATTTGTAATCTCTCAATTAACAAAACCTAATAATTCTAATTAAATCTTAAGCCCTCTAATAAACAATTGGGTCTCACATGGGATCTCTCTCCATATAATAACCGATTAGATTGATTGCATAGTTAATTAGATCGCCTACTGTCATTAACTCGATCTAATCATTTTTATCACCCTATCGGTTTATTATCGAAATGTGCAAATACCAAAATCAATCACAACACTCAATCATAATAACACAGTAATAAATAGATTAACATTAAATGAAGGTCAAATCTCAAAGGAAAGATGAAAGAAAGACACAATAGAATGGGGATTTGGACACCTTGGGAGAGCAGCAGTCGCGAAGACCCACTCCTTCTCCTCTTTCTCTTCTTCTCTCTCTCTCTTCTTTCTCTCCCCTTGAGGGTCTTCCAAAAGTGGAAGAAATGAAGCTCCCTTAGGGCTCCATCCTAATGCCTTTTATACTCTTTTTTATAGGGTTTTTTCTGTTGGAGTTATGTAAATATAGTGCCCTAGAAAGCAAGTGTATTTACTTATAACTTAATTTTCTTCCAGTTACTTTTATAATGAAAATATTTATTATTAATAAAACAAAAGAGTTTGGTTTTTATGAGCATTATATATCTAGTCATAAGGTACCAAGATTCTTTTGTAAGTAATATACATATATAGAGAGATCTATGGGAAACATGTATATTATTAGAATCTAAATTAATTGATTCATAGTCACTTGATTATGGTTTAGACTGTAGTGTTGTGATTTATCTCCTTATAAGTAAAGGAGTTTACTTCTAGGGAATGATGAGTTTCATATCATGATAGTAGTTGACTATCGATAATGGCACTATTAAATGAATATGGAATCACTTATGTTTTAATAAATAAAGTAGGTCATTACTTTAATATTAAAGCATACATTTTAGCATTTGCTTAGTATGGACCACAATCTTGATGAGTGGTGAACTCATACATATTTCATTATAATTCTTGATATGATCGGAATGGATTTTTGCAGAGTATTAATCCAGTGTCTACATATTAGAATTATTAACTGACGCATGTATCAACAAACATTCACTTAAATAAAGAGTTCATAGTGATATCATCATTTCTAGATTTTTTATGGAGATTGGTGATTAAACTGGTGCCATGAGTTTGATAGACTAGCTACCCATCAAGTCTTAACATCAAGATGAGATATTGTGTGTTAATCACCATATAAAGTAAAACGGGATATCTAGAAGGAAAAACCAATATAAAGGCAAAACGGTAATTTTACCCTTTGTTATGTCGATGGCTATAATAAGGTTTATAATAGGGTTTGCAATTGAACATCTTATTTGAAATATGTTTTCTCACAATATTTAGTAATTCAAGATTTCAACTAATTGTCTTTAGTGGAATGACACTAGTTAATAAGCTAGAATTAATTCTAATGAGATTAAATTAATTTTGGGCTTATTAGAGCTTGAATTATTTAATTCTAATTAGATTCCCCATTTGACTTATGGGAAGGTTATCAAGGAAAGTAAGAAAAATAAACAGAGGTTATCGGAAAGAAAATGAGACAGTTTGGAGAGAAATGGACGAATTGGATTCTGACTAATAAGATAGGAACAATTTAATTAAGAGTTAATTAAATTGAGTCTTAAGCCTATAATTAAATGTTGGGCTTACACTAATTAATTGTTAATTATAAGCCCAAAAGAATATTTAATATTGGGCTAGATTTTGATTTAATTAATTAAATTAATTAAATTAAAATTATTAAAAAAGGGATAAGCAAAACCGAATTCTACAATGATGTAGAATTCGGTTATAGTTGCTTTTTAAAAGGTTGATGGCTTTTTTTAATATCATAAACGGCCAACCTTTTAGCATTCTTTGCGTTAAAAAATGAAGTGGAGCATTAACTTATGTCTTTTGTTAATAAAGGCATGAAAGTGGAGTGGGCATTATCTCATTTGAAATGTTTTTAATGGCTTATTTTAAATACATATATGTAAAGGTCTTTTGATTGGATTGCTAAATGAACGTATATGACCATGCAAAATGAATGTATATGGCTTTTAGGCTCTCCATTCTCTCCATACAATCGTCTAAGCGTTGGACATAAAATAAAAGAAAATTAATTTTGGCCTTTTAAAAAGTGAAGTGTGCATGAATTTTGGCTCTCTAAGGTCTTCATTTTTGTTCTCTAAGCTAACAAAAAATAGCAAAAGGTTTGCTATCCTATTTTTCTTCTCCTTTCCCACCAAAGGATCTTGATAACCAAGTTGTTCAAGGAGAACAAGTGGTAGATCAGATTGGTTGAGGACACAGCAGCGAGGAGGGTAATATTTTGATCTTGTTCTTATTATATTTATTTTCCTCATACCATATCATGTATGGATTAAAGCATGTTGATTTGGTGTCTTCACTTTCGCTATATTGTGATTTTAAAAAAAAGTTTTAAATTCTACCGTTTTAGCTAAATCTTGCATGTTTTAGTTTCCGATCCAACAATTAGTATCAGAGCCATGCTTATTATACATGATTTCGGTTCCTATATGTGATGCATGGGTTGGCAATTATTTTGTGTGTGCTGCAGATTTTTATTTGATAGAAATATATATAGTGTATGTTTTCCTCTTTTGGATGTCCATAGAATTTATATTGACCATGTTTCCTCCTTGCCTTCATTTTTCTTTTTATTTTGATTTTTTAATGTACAAATTGATGTAATGATGAAAATTAAGCAACCATGGATTGAAGAAATGAAGAGGTAATGGTTTTGATGTATCCTTTTGCATATTGGCATAGTTTAGGTTTTGAGAAAACCAAAATGCTGGAATTTTGTTTCAATGAATCAAGTTTCAGTTTTTATGTAAAAATAAGTGTTGGATTTTTGTTTCAATGAATCAAGTTTCGGTTTTGATAGAAAAACAAAGTGCTAGTTTTTGTTTTAATGGAACAATTTTTGGTTTTAATGAAAACAAGTACTGTTTTTATTTTTTTATGACAAAGATTCGGATTTATGAAAATCTAGTGCTGGATTTTTTGTTTTCAAAGTAACAAAATTCGGTTTTATAAAATGTCATTACACATTTTTTTACTAAATGGGCCGGGTAATGTGAGTGAAGAGTTCAAAGAAGAAGATCCAAGTCCAAGAAGATTATTTTGGGCCTAAAAACCTCGTAACGTTTTTTAATGTTCTAGGATGGTAGTCAAAAGTGGCTTATTAGTTCATAAGATGAATGGATGAATGGATGCAAATAATATGTGATATTATGTGATTGTATGTCATTTAAAAAATTGCCAACTCTAGGCTTTGCCATGCATTCATTATGTATGAGATATATAATGAAACAATATAGGATGGTTAATAAATTGCATCTAGATAAGATGGTATTTAAAACTTAAAGCCCAAAAAGATTGAGTGGGAGAGGATGCTCACGTGAGAGTCCACAGTCTCCAAATGATGACCCATTTGTATTTGGTGAAGTGTTACTCCCCATCGGAGGCCATGAACCCTAGATCTTGCATGGTTTGGGTCTCCTAAAGGATAAGTCAATTCATTGGTAGCAAATGTGACCTTCTAATGAGGCATGATTTGCAGGTACCTTTAATGGATGAATCAAATGGTTATACACTCAAAATAGTTTGTCAAATAACCCACCTAGCGTAGCTCTGTTGATAAATGTATGGACCAAATTATGACACTTCTCAAAAAGTTAAGCATGAAGACGCTTGGTAACCTTTTGAGTTGGGGGATCCCAGTTTTTCTTTTAATAGATAAGATGACCCACTATTACTTAGTCTATTATAGATAAGAAAAATAACCACCGTTTAAAGATTTAAATATTTTTAAGTTTTGTTAAATCTATCATCATGCATATATGCATCATGATTTTATACAAAGTTTTAATATTGTCGACTAGTTTACTTACTTTTTATTAATTTATATTTTCAGACATAATCACCACAAAATGAATCCAATTACTTTGCTCTTGACAAATAACAAATTAGAAAATGGAGAGAATTTTAATGAATGGAGACGTAACTTAGACATTGTTCTTCAATATGAACAAATTTCATGGGTATTAACTAAAAATGAGCCTGCAGCTCCGAGTGCAAATTTAACTCCTGAGTAAGTTCAACAATATGAACGATAGCAGAATGCTAATAAGACTACTAAGTGTTATATTCTAGCTTCTGTCAGTGACATGTTGCAAAAGCAAATTGCTTGTATGAAAACTGCTAGTGCAATTGTTCATCACCTACATGAGATGTTTGGTGTGAGGACCAATTCTACAAGGGTTAAAGCTATCCAAACCTTTCACAATCTCAGAAAAAAAAACCTAGTGAACCGGTGCAGGATTACGTGCTTAAGGTAATCTCTGCAGTCACTAAGGATGAGATGCTTAGGGCGGATATGGATGATTATGATCATTAATAGCTTAATCTCTTCTTTTCAGCAATTTAAGTTGGATTGTGAGCTCAACAGTAAGAATTACACCCTAAGTGAGTTGATGAATAATCTTTAGAGAACGGAAGAGATATTAAATATCAAGGCTTATAGGCCAGAAGATAATGTAGCATCTTCTTCTAAGCCCAAGGATAAGGGTAAGCAAAAAAAGAAGGGTCCAATGAAAAAAAAGGCCCAAAAAGAGGTCAGAGCCCAACCCATGAAAAAGGAGGCCAAAGAGAACATTAAAGGAAAGTGTTTCCATTGTGATAAGATGGGCCACTGGAAAAGAAACTGTCCGGTCTACTTTGAGCCCCTCAAAATCAAACAAGGTATGGGTTTCCTAAGTTTATTAGGAACTAAAAATGTGGCAGATTTATCTGATTATTGGATATTAAATTCAAGAGCCACTAAACTTGTTGCAATTCTTTGCAGGGGTTCTAGCAAAGGAAAAGACCACCCAAAGGCCAGTTTCAAGTAAAGATAGAAGATGGATCCTATGTTTCAATAGAATCAGTGGAAGTAGTTATCTTAGACTTTCCTAGTGGTTATAGGTTATATTTGGAGGATGTTTATTACATGCTAATGATTGTAAGGAACATGATTTCTATTTTTTGTTTAATAAAGTATGGTTATTCCTTATATTTTGAAAATGTTGTTTTAATTTATAAGAATAAGGATTTTATTTGTAATGCAATAATTAAACAGGGATTGTTCTTTATAGAACCTATGAAAGGCTCACTAAATACTACAGAATTAATAAAACCAATACATTTCAATGAATTTATCATTAATTGAAAATATCTGTGGCACTTAATTGGCATTAATTCAAAATATCTGTGGCACTTAAGAATTGATTATATCAATTAGAAAAGACTTGACAGGTTAGTGAAGGATGGGATCCTTACAGGCTTAGATAATGATCCATTACCCACCTGTGAATCTTGTATTGAAGGAAAAATAACTAAGGCCTCATTTCCTTCTAAAGGAAACAAATCTGAATCTATGTTGGACCTGATACATACAGATGTGTGTGGGCCCATGAACGTACAAGCTAGAGGAGCTTATGAATACTTCATGACCTTTACATATGATTACTTAAGACATGGTTATTTGTATTTGATGCATAAAAAGAGTGAATCCTTTGAAAAGTTCAAAGAATTCAAAGCCAAAGCTGAGAAGCAGTTAAGCAAGCCATTAAAACAACTTTGATTGGATCGAGGTGGTGAGTAATTATTTAGAGAGTTCCGGCAATATTTAATCAACAATGGAATTGTTTCCAACTTGTTAGCGAGGTGGTGAGTACTTATTTAGAGAGTTCCAGCAATATTTAATCGACAATGGAATTGTTTCCAACTTGTCAGCTCCTCGAACACCTCTACAAAATGGTGTAGCTGAGAGGAAAAATAGGACTTTATTAGAAATGGTAAGATCAATGATGCCCTACACTAGCCTTCCGGAATCATTCTGGAAATATGCTATACAAATGGCAACATATCTTCTTAATTTTGCTCCATCCATATCGGTGCCTAAAACATCGAGGGAGTCGTGGACTGGCCAAGTGCCTTCATTGTGGCACTTAAGGACTTGGGCTACCCAGCCCATGTTCTAAGTCCTGAATCCAGAAAGATGGAACCAAGGTCAGAAGTATGTTTGTTCACAGGATATCCTACAGGAACTCGAGGGTACTATTTTTATAGTCCTCCACATAGGAAGGTATTTGTGTCAATAAATGCAACCTTCCTAGGGAAGAGTTTGTGAGAAATTACAAAGGAAGAAGTGAAGTAGTACTCAAAGATTTAGCTATTTCATCTAAACCGAGAGTTATTTTGGATATAGCAGAACAAGATGTCGAAATGAATTCAAGAGTTGAATCAGAAGAGCAACCTGAACATCAAGTTGTGCCTAGACATAGTGGGAGGCTTGTGAGATAGCCAAATAGGTATCTAGGTCTAGGAGAAGGCATTATAGCCATCTCAAACCAAGAAGAAGCGGATCCCATTACTTACACACAGGCTATTAATGATGTTGATGATGAAAAATGGCTCAAGGCGATGGAATCGGAAATAGATTCCATGTACGCTAACAAATTCTAGAGTCCTTACAGATTTACCACCAGGTATAAAAGCCATAGGGTGTAAATGGATCTACAAAAGGAAAAGAGGATAAGATGGAAAGGTAGAGAGCTTTAAATCTAGATTGGTATCTAAAGGCTATACTCAAAAAGAGGGTATAGACAATGAGAAGACTTTTTCTCTAGTTGCCATGATTAATTATATCAGGATTCTTTTGGCCATAGCAGCCTATTTTGATTATAAAATATGGCAAATGAACGTCAAGACCGCATTTCTTAATGGGGATATTGAGGAGACCATTTATATGGCCCAACTAGAAGGTTTTGTTGAGCTAGGTAATGAGCATAAGGTATGCAAGTTGCAAACGTCCATTTATGGACAAGCATCTAGGTCTTGGAATATTAGGTTTGATAAGTCTATCAAAACCTATGGGTTCATACAAAACCTAGATAAACCTTATGTTTATAAAAGAATACAAGAAGGCAAGGTTAGTTTCCTAATCCTATACGTTGATGACATTCTGCTCATTGGGAATGATTTGGAAATGTTATCTACGGTTAAGGGATAATTGAATGGATAGTGTTCAATGAAGGATTTGGGAGAGGCTAACTATGTTCTAGGGATCAAACTTATAAGGTATCATACGAGCGAACAGATAGACTTGTCTCAATTAACCTACATTGAGAATATGTTCAATAAGTTCTCCATGCAAGATTCCAAGAAGGGCTTCACACCTACTAGACATGGAATCAAACTTTCAAAAGAACAAGCACCTAAAAACCAAGAGGAGGTTGAACGCATGCGTAACATTCCATATGCTTCGGCAGTTGGAATTTTAATGTATGTAATGTTTTGCACTAGACCAGATATCTGTTACATAGTGGGACTGGTAAGCAAATTTCAGTCCAATCCAGGAATGGAGCATTGGACTGCAGTTAAGTGTATACTGAAGTATCTTCGTAGGACGAAGAACTTAATGCTTGTTTACTCTGGAAGTAATCTTATTCTGATAGGATATACAGATTCTGATTTCCAATTAGATGTTGATTCAAGGAAATCAACTTCTCGCTCTATATTTGTTTTAGGAGGTAGAGCTAGAGTCTGGAGGAGTATCAAGCAATTTTGTGTTATTGATTCGACTATGGAGGCTGAGTATGTTGCTACTTATGAAGCAGCAAAGGAAGCAGTCTGGCTCTGTAAGTTCCTAAATGATTTGGAGGTAGTTCAAGAGGCAGAAAAAGCCATTACACTTTATTGTGATAATAGTACGACTGTGGCTAATTCTAAAGAACCTTAAAACTATAAAGCTGCCAAACACATTGAGAGAAAGTATCATCTCATAAGGTACATAATACAACGTAGTGAGGTGAATGTGTTAAAGATTCCCATGGAGCAAAACCTTGTTGATCCATTTACGAAGACGCTATCTCAAAAGAGTTTGGAAGGTCGCCTAGTAGGGATGGGAATAAAGGATATGTCAAACTTGCTTTAGGGAAAGTGGGAGATTTTTGCAGTTATGTAAATATAGTGCCCTGGAAAGCAAGTGTATTTACTTATAACTTAATTTTCTTCCATTTACTTTTGTAATGAAAATATTTATTATTAATAAAACAAAAGAGTTTGGTTTTTATGAGCATTATATATCAAGTCATAAGGTACCGAGATTCTTTTGTAAGTAATATACATATACATAGAGATGTATAGGAAACATGTATATTATTAGAATCTAAATTAATTGATTCACAGTTGAATAATCAAGTTGATCACTTGATCATGATTTAGACTGTAGTGTTGCGATTTATCTCCTTATAAATAAAGGAGTTTACTTCAAGGAAATAATGAGTTTCATATCATGATAGTAATTGACCTTCGATAATTGCACTATTAAATGAATCTGGAATCACGTACGTTTTAATGAATAAAGTAGGCCGTTACTTTAATCTTAAAACATACATTTTAGCATTTGCTTATTATAGACCACAATCTTGATGAGTGGTGAACTCATATGTATTTCATTATAATTCTTGATATGATCGAAATGGATTTTTATAGATTATTAATCTAGTGTCCACATGTTGGAATTACTAATTGAAACATATATCAGGGAACATTTACTCAAACAAAGAGTTTATAGTGATATCATCATTTCTAGATGTTTTATGGAGATTGGTGATTAAACTGGCACTAGGCATTTAATGGACTAGCTACCTATCAATTCTTAACACCGAGATAAGATCTTGTGTGTTAATCACCATATAGAGTAAAACGAGAGATCTAAAAGAAAAAACCAATATAAGGGCAAAATGGTAATTTTACCCTTTGTTGTGCAGATGACTATAATAAGGTTCATAATAGGATTTGCAATTGGACATCTTATTTAAAATATGTGTTCTCATAATATTTAGTAATTCAAGATTTCAACTAATTGTCTTTAGCGGAATGACATTTAGTTAATAAGCTAGAATTAATTCTAATGAGATTAAATTAATTCTATGCTTATTAGAGCTTCAATTATTTAAGTCCAATTAGATTCCCCACTTGACTTATGGGAAGGTTATCAAGGAAAGTAAGAAAAATAAATAGAGATTATCGAAAAGAAAATGAGACAGTTTGGAGAGAAATGGACGAATTGGATTCGAAACAATAAGACAGGAACAATTTAATTAAGAGTTAATTAAATTAGGTCTTAAGCCTATAATTAAATGTTGGGCTTACATTAATTAATTGTTAATTATAAGCCCAAAAGAATATTTAATATTGGGCTAGATTTTGATTTAATTAATTAGATTAATTA
>JANZXR010049008.1:0-13089 GCA_027575705.1 Erythroxylum echinodendron | reverse complement strand
TGTTTTAAACCTTCAACTAGCAGAACATTATCAATACATGCAAAGGAATCTTTACCGATTTTGTCGATTCCAACTATCTCGGCCTGCTGGTTGTCTCTAAAAGTTACTGATCCTCCCTTTTTATCTTGAAGATCTAGAAACATAGACCTTATTCCCATCATGTGTCACGAGCATCCACTATCTAAGTATCATTGGTGCTGACTGCTTTTTCCAAGAAAGGAGATCTATAATAGATATTATATTCTTTTTAAGTACCCAGATTTTCTTGGGTCCTTTAGAGTTAGTCTTAGAAATATTCATAGAATAAAAAGAAGACTGGTGAAATTTGTTTCTATAAGGAACAAACTTCTTTTTGTAATGACTATTGCTTTTAGTAAACCCTAGACTACTTTTATCATTAGGGTGTTGATAATTTTTAAGCATATCATTCATTTTCTTCGTACTTTCAGCAAAGTTTGATAAATCTACTGAAAGAGAATTAATCCTTTATTTCAACTGACTAATTTCCTCAGATCTATCAATAGAAACTTTTTTTCATATCATCTACTTGGTTCTTAAAACAGACGTTTTCTTTTTCTAACACTTCTATGTTCCCCAAGTTTTCGACAAACTTGCTTTTTAGGGATCTATACTGCTTTAGTATAACATGTGAATCTTCTAACAATTCTAAATATGCCTCTTGAAGTTCATTAAAGTTAGAAGTTACCTCCTCGTCACCCTCTTTTTCGGCAACCAAGCATATATTTGCTTGTTCTGATGCTTCTGAATCAGAATTAAATTTGGATGAATCCAAATCTTCCCAAGTTGCCATCATACTCTTTTTATTTCCTTTATTCTTCTTCGATTATCTTCTAAGCAACGGACATTCAGACTTGTAGTGTCCTGGTTTGTTACACTCGTAGAAAATGATAGAGGTCTTGTCATTCTTTACTTCTTCTTTGCTATTTTTCTTAAAAGAAAAATTCTTATTTCTTTTTGCTTTCTTTGTCCACATCATTCTGATCTTTCTTGAAATGAAAGATAATTCGTCATTATCTTCTTTTGAATCTTGATCAGATTCACTGGTATCATCATTCTTGACTTCTTCTATCTTTAATGCTTTTGATGAAGAACTTCTATTTCTCTGAGTCTTGTGATTTTTCTGACCAGCCTTTAATGCTATAGATTTGTCTCTTTTATGTTTATCTTCAGCCGCAAGTTCTACTTCATGTATATTCAAAGAACCAAGCAATTCGTCTAACATTAGTTTACTCAAGTCCTTAGTTTCTTGTATTGCAGTGACTTAATTTAGGTCTCTATCACTTCGGTAGACTTCTGAGAATCTTCCTCACATGGTCTTGATTATAGTAGATTCTCCCAAGAGCTTTAAGTCCATTAACGATAGTTTTAAATCATCCAAAAATCTTATCAATAGACTCATCTTCTTTCATTTTAAACAGCTCATATCGATGTACAAGACTACTAATCTTGGACTCTCTCATCTGATTTGTGCCTTTATGTGTGATGGATAGCGTGTCCCACATCTCCTTCGTAGTTTCGCATCCACGAACTTTATCATACTCACTTCTGCTTAAAGCACAACTCAAAAAGAACTTGGCCTTTGAATTTAGTTGAAATCTGGCTTTGTGATTAGTTGACCATCTGTTATGAGGAATGGTATTTCCTTCATCATCCATTGGTACGTACGGTCCATTCTCGATGATATCCAAAAGATCAATATGTGTGGATTCTATGAAAAGCTGCATCCTGTCCTTCCAATAATGATAATCTTCACTATTGAACGCAGGAGGTTTTGTGTCGGAGGCACTTTCAGCTATAAAAACATGTGATTCAGCCATGGATCTTTGACCTCACTTTGTATATGTGGTTCCTGGAAACTGAGCTCTGATACTAATTGAAGTAAATCACACGTTAATATAGAAATTATGTACAATATATGATATACATAAGAAGGGGGTTGAATTGTGTATTCTTTTCTCGAATACAAAATCTTTAATTTTTCTGATAAGAACTTCTTTGACTTGTTAAAAGAATATCACAAAATTGTTATCTAGGTAAATCGCAAATAACTTCTATATACTTGTTTAAAAACAAAATAGAATAAGTTAAGGGATAGAAGATAGACACTGCTATTTTATGTTGGTTCACCCCAAACCGTGGGCTATGTCCAGTCCTCAGAGTTCTTCTGAGTATTCACTATACTTCAACAAATTACAAGAATTCTTTCTCCTTCAAGAGCCTCTTCAGGTCTCTTACACTAAGTATTCTTTCAGCTATCTTAGCCTCTCCAGGCTCTTAGCCTTTTCTTTCTCTCACTAGAAAGATATTGTGAGCTATTGTTACAGTAGGTTTAGCTCTCCAGTATCACACAACAGAATTTTTCTTTTCTAAGTATACACTTGAAAGCTCAAAGATGTAAGATTAAAAGTTTTCTGAAAAGTTGAAAAGTTGTAAAGTTATTCAATCTTTGACTACGGTTAGTATTTATAGTCTAAGTCGACAACTACTTCTTGATTCTTGATAACCACTTCTTGAGTCTTGATAACCGCTTCTTGAATCTTGATAACCGCTATTTAGTTGAGTTCTGTAACTAACTCAAAATAACTAACTGCTCGACGTACTAGCGTATCTTTTGCTTTGTATCATCTATGTTTTCTTCTGTATCTTCTGCTTCTTTTGCATTTTGCTTCTTTTTGTGTTTTGTTTCTTCTACGTTTTGCTTCTTCTATATCCTTACTTCTTCTTTGTTTTGCTTCTTCTGTGTTTCGTTTCTTCTATGATTTTCTCTTCTTCTGTGTTCTTCTTCTGTGTCTTTCTTCTTCTGTGTTTTGCTTCCTTCTATGTTTTGCTTCCTTCTGTGTTTTGCTTCTTCTGTATATTTATTTCTTCTGTGCTTTATTTCTTCTGTATTTGTACTTCTTCTATATCTTGCTTCTTCTGCACACTTAACACACTTATCAAACTAGTTCATTTATTTCTAACATTATTATTATTTGATTGTCATCAAAATTAATCATCATAAAGTCCTTTTGACTTAACATCAAGGAGTTTCGTTATTCCCTATTTTATTGACTATTTGTTAATGAGAAGGACATTGATGAAATTAATTGATTTTCTCAACTTTATCAAGATTGTCCTTCTGATCATTTTGCAATTTGTAGCTTACTCACAGGCTACAAAATTGATGTTGAACGAAAAGGGTGGAAGCAAGCTGCTCGTAATTGATCCTGGTTTTGTTTTAAAGGTTGAAGGTCAAGCTAATGACCATAAATTAGCATGTTTTGTAGTTAGATTTAAATTTTTGTGTAGCTAGGTTTGTTTTAAATTCTTAAATAAGTTTTTAATTTTTTGGAACAGTTGTATTGTTGATTCTTTTGCTCTCTTGAATCACTTATAAGATATGGAAATACTCTCGATGTCACGCAGGTCTCAACACTATCGCCATCACCACCTCTATCGCCATAAACAGTTTCGTGTTCTAAACCTTTTCTTTTCATTTTTGTTAGTATCTTATTCTTATGTTTTCATATATTGTGATTTAATTCCCCCTGGTGAGTTTGTGTACCCTTCTCACATTGAAGACAATATGTTGTTCAAGTGTGGGGAGGGTTGTGTGTTTTGACCTTGAGTGTGATTTTGTATATGGTATAATAGTTATTAGCTTGCATTGTGAAAACTGTTTGAATGTGCTAATGGCTTAAATGGAGTGGAATTTATTTAATTTTAAACATGGTCTATTAGGTTGTAAATAATCATTAGCTCGCAAAATTAATGAATTAGGAGTCTTTAGATAAATATACAACATAATTAGGATTTAGTGTAAATTTAGCACCCTATAGGTTGCCTCATTCATTTATAGGTCTTTTAACTTAAGTAGCTTAACTAGTATTTTCATGGAAATGAGTAGCTTAAACAACAAGGTAGGTAAAAAATTGTTAAATAAATCACTATTCCACTGACCTTCAAGTTATGAATAGAGCTAGTAGCTAGTTAAAAATGTGATATAGCTGCGTAATCGGATCGACACGTATCACAAACGTGTGCATTCGCGTCAAAAGGCTATGAGATGTTTCAACCAAGCTATTAATAAATGACTTAGTTGAGTAACTGGATCGATATTCATCACCAATGTTTGCCTCCGAGTAAATGACTAAGTCCATGTTTTTTATTAAAAAAAGGTTTGTTCTTAATAAAAACCTATTGAACTTATAATAAGCTTGAATTTTTATGAAAATTTACTTAGGAACAGTTACAGAGTCTGAAGGACCAAAGAATTATTAATGGGTGTACAATTGAAAAGGGTAATTGAATTAGCACTTAGATTCTGATTAACATGTATATTTAGTTCAAAGCCTTTAGATATAGATTTTACAGGTTAATGATTAGAAATAACTTGTCAGATTGTGTTCAAGATTAAATTTATTTCATGAAGTTGCAGCTATTGTCTCATTTTGCATTGTGTGCTTCGTGTTTGTTATGTTTGTTGTTTTGTTTGCTTGAGGACAACTAAACTTTTAAGTGTGGGGATGTTGATAGTTGTCATTTGCATTGTATTTTAAGGTTTAATTTGTTATGTATTTAGTATGAATTTAAATGTTAAGTGTGTATTTAGGTTTTAATTGCATTAGTTTGTGTGTTTAAGTGTTTTTATGGGTTAGTATGAGTCTTTGACCTTAATTGTTATATTTTTTAGATACCTTGATATGTTTGTTAGTGTTTTAGGGTAAACGGAGAAGAATGAAGAAGTTGCGAAGAGTTTCGGGCCAAAGATATAGCCCACAATTGTGCATATGGAGGCACGATCGTGATAGAGAGCTTCCATTTAGGCCAAGATCATGCACATTGAGCCATGATCGTGACAGAAAAGTTTACACACTCGAGTTGCACAAGATTTAGATGCAACAGCCTTGGAGAGTCTGAAAAAGAGAGCTTTCACGTTAGCCATTCCAAAAAACCTTAGAGAGAAATCGAGAGATTAAGGAAGGAGACAAGGGAAAAGAAACATGAAGAAGAAGCTTAACACTATGTAATTCTCAGAATAGGTAGTTTCTCGCTATCGCTGCCTCCACACTTTCGTTCCCACGTATTTTCCAATTATTTCAATTTTATCCATGTATAGGATTGAAATAGGTGTTGAGAATAGGTTGTGTTGAATGTTGAGTTGTTGTTTATACTCACCTTTAGGATTTTGATTTTTGAGATTTATAAAGTTTGATTGATTGTGTTTTTTATTGATTTAATTATGATTTAATTCTGCTCTTAATAATTTAGCAATAAACTGAGAGGGTGAGCCGAGTGAAAATAATCAAATTGGGCTAACGAGTGTTAGGTAATTTGATTGGTAAAGAATTAAATTGAACTGATAGAATCGTGTAACAAATGATCGAGCATAGGTTTTCGGTAGGTTATTAGACAATTTAGAACTAATTTAGGTTTTAGGTCAATTGTGAATCGAGAGATCACAATTCTATAATTTAAATTAGGGATTATCAATTGGGATTAAGAATTATAACTCGAGAGAGAGTAATTCACCCTAGGACCATCTAGACCTATCAATTCGATAATTGCACAATTGATTAGGTTTTCTTTAATTTCAAATTAAAACCCCCTTCCTCTCACTTGATGGTTCCCAGGTTGGTTTTGGGATTGGTTTATATGACTTATATTTTTATTTAGATTTCTGTAACTCAAATCTTGAAATTAATTATTTGATTAGTTTATTTTCTGCATCAGTTTATTTATTTTGAATTATTATAGTGTAGTACGACCTTCGGTTTTAGGACTAGTATAGCCCTCCTTGTGGGATCGATACCATAGGTACTACGCAAACGACCTATTCACTTGCAGAATTTACCAAGGTTAATAAATATTAAAACTTAGCATGTATAACCTTACAATCATTAGCCTACCTTATAGATCGAGATGTCGATGATAAAAATCGAAACTTGAATGAATAAATTTTTGGGCTTAATGTATGCTTAATCTTATATTAATACTATATTCAAAATTTCTTTATGTTATGTTTTTAGTGTTAAAAGTTTCTGATCAAATTAATTAGTTCAAGTTTTCGATCAAAACTCCCATCTTTATAAGTGTGTAGTATGGTTTGTGGTATACTATGCTTTCCTATTAGATGAGGCCACAAGTTAAAGGATTTCAATGACTAAGTTCTGAAAAATTAATCGAAGAACATCTTGATAGAAATAAGTAATTGATCCAGAATTTTAAAGGATAAGTAATAAAGTGATTGACGAGAAAACTTCCAACCTTTACCTATTCTGTTTCTATTGTGTTTAAATGCTTACATGTCATTTTCCTACATCTCATTATATATTTTTTGACTCTATAAGTCTCAAAGTTTTAAACTTTGAATGCCTAAAACATCTTTGAAAAGAAGAGAGACTTAAAATACAACATCTAATCTAATGGGTAGGTTGTTATCCAATTGCGTACAGTTTGCGTACTTGCTTGATTATGATTAATCTATGTGTAGGAACTATCCATTTATACTTGTTTTGTGTTTGGGTAAGTTTAGGAGGTTATTTATATTCTATAATGCAATTAAAAAACCTGCTGAAGTTAGTTTCCAAAAGCTAGAATTTTAGACATATGCAAGTTGGAATTGAAATTGTTTTCGTTAGACTATTGATACAATCAAATCTAAGAGCTGAAGGTTTATGATTATTTTCCTAATTTCTTGACATGATTTTGGCATACTTTAAGTTTAATATGCCTAGAAATTCTAGTGAAAGATGATGAGATTAAATGAACTTGAAAGAAGCAATCTTAAATATCCAAAGAAGTTGAATTTGCATTATTTACATCTTTATTTTTCAGTTGTGCATTATATTCTGATTTTATGATGTTTTACCATAATTTCAACTTGTTTTAAGTGCCAAAAACAAGGTAAATGATAGCTCACATGTTGGGATATTAAAGGTATTTAAGTATAATACAATCCTTGAAGGTTAATTAGGCGAAACTAAACTAGTGAATTACATAATGTTTTAGTGTGCAATTTCCAAATCTGATTTGAGGGCTTTCATAATCATAATTTCCTAATTTAAGGGGCTCAAATTTGGTAAACAACATGGGTACAAGTTATGAATGAGTTTGAGCTGATTTAAACATCGAATTGTAATTTTCTATTTGTTTTTTAATTTCATATCAATAATTATTTAAACCTTAGATAACTTAGATTTAGATTAGTTCGACAACTCCTCAAGGGATCGACATCTCACATACTACACCCACCATCTGTATGCTTATAGTATATTGAGGGTTTTAAACAAAATAAAACTTGCCTCAATAAGTTTTTGGCGCCGTTGTCGGAGAGTTAGTAAGAGTAGTTTAATTCTTTTATTCTAAAAATTATTACCCTTTCTTGTGATTGTGGTACCCAATCACACGAAATTAATAAAAAAGGAAAGGAAGAAGAGAAGGAAGTTTAGGCGCAAAGTAAAAGACAGATCGATTTGGATATCACAGGGCAACTATAAGGAATCCAAAAAGTTAAATGATTAAAGAAATATATTATATGGAGCAAAAGATCCTTGTGGACTTCAATGAGGCACAATTTTGTTGTGGACGTCATCTTCCTTATTTGAACACATAAAATCTAGGGTGGTAGAACCAGTTAGATGTATATTGGTCTAATATGTATGGACTCATAAAGCATATCAAGACCTATTAGAATTTTAACAAGATGAGTCTAGTTCATAGGATTATAAATTGGACAAGATCATGAATAAGCTCATGAACATGGAAGAGGCCCAAAAGAGACTAGAAGAGAGAGCAAGTAACAGAAGACCATGCCTCTGCTATTCACAACTTAGAGATTCAAATAAGATAGCTTTCTTATGAATTTTCTAAAAGAAGCGACAGCGCTTATTAAGTACACTGCACAATTTACCTAACCCTACACACTAAAAGAGGATTTTCAGTTTTAAGCAATTTGGAAAATCAAATACAAGAAAACTATCGGAAAAAATTTAAAGCAAACTATCAAAAATGATTAAAGTGTCTAATATAAGTAAGGTATGGTTTTGAGTCAATCTTAGTCTAAACACGATTAAGCAAATTCCATATTCCTAGCATCATCACACCTATTTTCGAACTATTGATCTGAGACTAACTATACTGTAACACCACTGCCATAGAGCATAAGCCCGAACATTCATAGGACATTCAAAAACATACCCTATGAAAATGACATGTTAGAACAATCACATTAACTTATTATGACATCATACAGAATATAAGTAGTCTAAAACTCAACTTTTGTCCTTTCATTCACAAATATAACTTACACTGTAACATTACACTTCATAATATATATATTTACATTACCAAAAACAAATGAGATTTTACTGCTCCTTTATAAAATTTTCTACATGAAATGAGAAACTAAATAAACACGTTCTATCAGACTCCTCATATATCAGCTGACCAGACCTCTGAGCCATTCTTCTTTTTCCAAAATTGACAATACTATACTTCTAGTATTTTGCCTTAAGAAGTAGGTCTCCCTTATACCCGAAAATCAACATTGCAATTTTAATGAGTTTGTGAACTCAGTAAGTGAACCATCATCGATGTGCTCACTCATATCAAAACATAAAGACAATTCACATTCAAATTCACAAGCAAATCATATCATCAGATATTGAATATTTCGTCACATTTTATTATGCTTCAAAACTACAACTTGTATACAAAATATTTTGCATCACTATTTCAAAACAATTCGATAATTCAATTTAATTATCCATATGATACATATCAAGTTGTATATACAAATGCACATGTGACTCCATTCATTTTTACTTTGTTATGATCGAGTGCCTATTTACTGTCTTGCATCCATTGTGGATACTGAGCTCATTTCATTTACTGTTCTATACTTATTATGAATACCGGGCTAATTTATAACTAAACCTGTGGCTCTTTATGCACATTTCCAAGCTTTAAGCTCTTTTTCAGTGGTCACTCCGGTCATAACTCCTTTATCTGATCACGCATTTCGATGTGATGGATCATTCCATATGCCATGTTTCATTACCTTTCATTCCTATAAGCTCCTGTCACACGTAGCAGATTCATCAGATCTAAGTCTGAAAATTCACATTCAATTCTCACATATCTCATATTCCTTCTATAATTTTACATTCAATTGTTCTCACATTTCATTGTATACATATAAGATAGAAACAAATATAATTAATTTTACACAGTTTCCATATTCAAATACAATTAGAAAGCACTTCTAATATAATCTCAAATATCAAACTCCTCAAACCATCAATGTCCAGACTTATCTCAGTCACACAAGTAACAATTCAATAACTGACTTTTAAATAGAAACAAATCAATCCTAGTGAGAAAACATCTAGGTTAACTTACAATACGCTCCAGATAAGCTATTACCTTGATGATTCGACAATGTATAGACACTGACGATCAACTTGTACTCTTTTAATCATCCAATACACTCATATTTTACACATTACTAAGTTAATCAATCATATAAATATTCATTCATGCACATATATATATGTGTCATGTTTAATGCATGCTCAATTGACTGTCCTGGGTATGTATCTTTATTCACAAATCTTAACCATTCATACATCATAGCTTAGATATAACTAGTCTGCAATTTAGGTTTATGCCTTAAGTAAACTTAATGATTCTAAATTCATCAATCATACATTCATTAACTCTTTTCTAACATTTTATATATTCATACAATTCCCAATTCTCAATTCATTCATTCCAAATACATTATTAATATCCTTTAGATCACATTTGTATTTAAAAGAACACCTTCATTACTTTAACATTCATAAATTCTAAATTTAGATACAATGATATAAAACAATCCTTTCCTTAAGTTATAACATCAATTAACAACCTAAACTTATCAAACACTTAAACCAACTTATCCAACATCAAACTAGGTTCATTTTAAGTCTCAATCAAGTTCAAATACACCAAAGTAAATTGACTTATCCTTAGTTAATTCAATAATCACATAAAACAACATTTTCTTCCTTCAAGGCATTTCCCATGATCATATATGCAGCTCCCACAATCATAGCATAAGTGAACAGAAAGTTCACCATCCATTTCCCTCAATTTTTTCCAGATTTTTGCATCGTAATACCAAATTCAAAACACCCTCTTAATAGGTCGTCTACCATAGGTGATCAGGTGGAGTTAACTTCAAATTAGTTCTGGTGCTTTCTGAATCTTCTGCCAGAACCACTCTGAATCTCACTGGACCTCTTCAATATGGACCCTTTCCAAGAATCTACTTGTCCCTCTCTCAATAGCTGCTCAATTCTGATCGAAACAGCTCTTAACTCAGTGAAACTACTCAGGTTGGTGATAGCTAGTCTTGTCCTGATCTTCATGTTCAGCCTATCTTCGAATCTTCTATACTTATTTTCTTCAGTAGGAATCAAAGCAGTAGCATATCCCATCAACTCATTGAACCTGATCTCATACTCTACCACTAACTTCCTACCTGCTTCAAATCCAAGAACTCTTTCATCTTCCTATCCAAGTAGATCTTGGGCATATAGTTCTCCTTGAAGACCCTCAGGAGGTCTTCCCACTTCAAGTTGCAAGGCCTGGTGGTACTGTCTGGAACAGTCTTCCACCACTGGTAAGCTGGGCTTTGCAGTAAAGACACTGCGTAGTCAAACTTCTCGTTCGGCTTGCAATCCACCTGATCGAAAACTCTCTCCATCCTCTCTAGTTATCCCTCAACCTCCGCAGGGTCTGTTCTTTTGTAGAATTGCATAGCCCCCTACTTCCGTAGCCTATCATACCTCCTCTCCCTTCTCTCGAGAACTTTAGGAGGCATTTTCTCAGGTTAAGGTACCGAAGACTCTCCACTGGCTCCTACAGATCCTAGGTCAACTGATTTTTGCATTTCCTTCAATTTTTTCTAGATTTGTGCATCTTAATACCAAATTCAAAACACCCTCTTAATAGGTCGTCTTCCATAGGTGATCAGGTGGAGTTAACTTCAAATCAGTTCTGGCGCTTTCTGAATCTTCTGCCAGAACCACTCTGAATCTCACTGGACCTCTTCAATATGGACCCTTGCCAAGATTCTACTTGTCCTTCTCTTAATAGCTGCTCAATTCTGATCAAAACAGCTCTTAACTCAGTGAAACTACTCAGGTTGGTGATCGCTAGTCTTGTCCTGATCTTCATGTTCAGCCCATCTTCGAATCTTCTATACTTATCTTCTTCAGTAGGAATCAAAGCAGTAGCATATCCCATCAACTCATTGAACATGATCTCATACTCTGCCACTAACTTCCTACCCTGCTTCAAATCCAGGAACTCTTTCATCTTCCTGTCCAAGTAGATCTTGGGCATATAGTTCTCCTTGAAGACCCTCAGGAAATCTTCCCACTTCAGGTTGCAAGGCCTGGTGGTACTGCCTGGAATAGTCTTCCACCACTGGTAAGCTGAGCCTTGCAGTAAAGACACTGCATAGTCAAACTTCTCGTTAGACTTGCAATCCATCTGATCGAAAACTCTCTCCATCCTCTCTAGTTATCCCTCGACCTCCGTAGGGTCTGTTCTTTTGTAGAATTCCATAGCCCCCTGCTTCTGTAGCCTATCATATCTCCTCTCCCTTCTCTCGAGAACTTTAGGAGGCATTTTCTCAGATTGAGGTACCGAAGACTCTCCACTGGCTCCTACAGATCCTAGGTCAACTAATTTCCCCACTTGATCACCTATGGTGGATGACCTATAATAAACAATAACTTTAATCATTATCCGCATTTCTCACAATATTTCATATGTTCCTATGAATGCCAAACCATACATTGATACTACCCAATGTGGCACCCCGTTACCGTGGGGTACATACCGGAACACCCTGAGGACATTCCAGTACATAACCTATGATAATGATGCACTACATTCAATCACAACACTCATTTAACATGGCATCATCATTCTTTATTTTCTTGTAAGACATTATAATGAAAAACACAATATTTTAAAACCGAAGTTTCTACTTTTATTTCATAAAACTAAATATTTACATTAATAGTTTTCAATATCGTCTGAATATGAACATCATCATATCCTAATACAAAGTACACTATATGAAAGAGGAAATACACAAAAAGATCTATCTAATCTTCCAATCTCAGCTGACCGACCTTTGAGCCATTTCTTCTTTTTTCCCCAAAAGTACAAGATTACACTCCTTGTAGCGTCTCTAAGTAGCTAAAGTTGTCTCACAGTCTTGAAAAATCAACATTGCAATTTTGGCGAGTTTGGCGAACTAAATGAGGTAACCATCATTGATGGTTCACTCTGTTCATGCAACACATCACATATATAACATCTAATTCACATCTTCGCATTTTGCATAAATTATCACATATCACATTCTCACTTAAGGGTAAGACAATTTTACATTTCAAACAATCAAACGTACTTATTAAACTATATATGAAATGCTCATGTGACTCTTTTCCATATATTATGTTTTTGTGACCGAGTGCCTAAACTGTTGTTGGATCCTGCTTGCAGAGTCCAACTCCTATTTGCTTACTTGCTCTGATACCATCTCTGTCGGACCCCGATTCGGAAGCCCGACTCTTGACTTGCTTTATTCATGCTCTGATACAACATCTGTTAGTCCCGGTTTCCTGAGCCTAACTAGTCCAACTAGGACTTGCTTACTTGATTATTCATGCTTGCTCTGATACCATATATGTGGACCCTAATTCCAGAACCCAACTCCTCATACATAATTATTCATGTTTCCTCTGATACCATACTTGTTACTTTCATGCATACCGAAAGTCTTACTATGTAAATTGTCTTCCAGAGGTAACACCTTGATCACTCTCGGGTTATCCTCTCAAAACTCTTATTTTATTAGTCTCATTGCTTGCGTCTCATTTTCGGCTTCCCTTTGTCTCATTTCTAACGTCTAATTTCTATCATTTCATTTCTATCGTCTCATTTATATCGTCTCATTTCTATCTATTTCGAAGTCTGTGAACAGTAACACAGACGATATCTTACAATCTTCATAACTTTCTA
>JANZXR010048997.1:0-13091 GCA_027575705.1 Erythroxylum echinodendron | reverse complement strand
GTCTGTCTGTGATATATATACAATATCATCCAAGTATTGATGAGACCAAAGAACAAATCCCTCAACCGAAATATTAGGACTTACACCTTCCATTGATGTGGCAAGAACCAGAGTTCTTTTAGAGTTAGGTTGTTGGGCAAACCCAAGCCCGCTCTACATGAATATATTCAAACCATGGAAATTAGATTTCTAGATTAATAGGTTGGTCCTAACTAGAAGCATTGAATTGTTAGGCAAACCTAAGGTCAACGTAGATAGAGGTGAATTTGGGTTATATACAGGGGATGTATACAAATCAAAAATTGATAACCCAATGAGTGTTCCAAATCAACAGTTGATGGCATAAGTTGATAATTGTGTAACTGAATGGAATTGGTATGGATGATACATACCAATTGACCTAAGGTGGCTTGTTGGGCAAACCCAAGGTCATTCTTGGTAATATTATATATCGACTTATTAAGAAAACTATAAATTTTCTCAAATTCGTAGTGAGGGCTATGGATTAACTAAGAATAGTGGGACCCATAATGCATATGATTAAAGTCCTTATCGATATGCATTAATGTACATTCTAACACATTCTCTCGTTCTTCTAAGTTATTGAATTGTCACAATGTCTTTATATAGTGTGCACCTATGCTCTCTATTAGACTCTAACAAACTCACGAGACCTAACTTCTTTGATTGACTACATAATTTGAGAATTATTCTCAAAGCTGAAAAAGTAGGATATATCCAAATGAACTACTTCCTAATCCCCCCTGCTACCGATGCATCTAATGAGGATCAAAGACCTTACAAGAAGCTACTGGATGATAGTGAGCTGGCTAGCTATATAATGCTGACCTCTATGTCACCAGAGCTGTAAAAGAAGCATAAGGCTATGGATGCTCATACCATAATCTACCGTCTAAGGGAATTGTTTGATAAGTAAGCTCAGTCTGACAGGTTCGAGGCTTTTTCGCTCTAAGATGGTTGAGGGATCATCTGCATTAAAAATATATGGATACATTAAGAGGTTAGCTAGTTTGGGTATCGTAATGGATCATGAATTAAGTATAGACTTAATTCTAACTAGTTTGATCGATAGTTATTCACAGTTTTTGCTTAACTATCAAATGAACTAAATATCCATAACGATACCTGAGCTGATTAATCTACTCAAAACAGCTGAGCAAACTGTCAAGAAAGACAGTAAGGTTGTGATGTTGGTGGACTCTACTTGTGGTTCTCACAAGAAGAACCAAAAGAAGAAGAAGAAGTCTGAGAAGCCAGTAGGACGTGTAGCCAAGAAGAAGGAGAAGGAGACAACATCAAAGGGGATATGCTTCCATTGCAACAAGGAAGGATATTGGAAGATGAACTGCAAAGCTTATCTGGAGTAGCTGAAGTAGAAGAAGGCATTAGATACCCCACCGTCTACTTCAGTATATTGCTTGTCATTGAGGTTAATACTATTTTTGATCATAACATTCAGGTATTAGATACCAGATGTGAATCACACATATTTGTTAATATACAAGGTCTCAGGGATAGTAGATTGCTCAAGAAGGGAGAGATAGACCTACATGTAGGAAATGAAGCAAGAGTTGTTCCATTATCCGTAGGAACATATGTTTTATATCTTCCGAGTAGACTATAGCTAACTTTGGAAAATTGCTATTATGTACCTGTTGTGACGAAGAACATTGTATTTGTTTCATGTCTTAATAAAGCAAGATTTCATTTAACTTTTTCAAGCAATGGTTGTTCAATTAAGTTGAATTAAATGTTGTATGGTACTACTACATTGTGCAATGGTATTTACATATTAGATATTTGTAATCTAATTTTAAATATCAATGACAGTAAAAGACAAAAATGAGATAACTTAAAATCATCTTACTTATGGCGATGTCGACTTGGCCGCATAAGTGAGAAACGCATGATTAAGCTACATAAGAGTGGTAGCTTAGGGTCATTTAATTATGAATCATATGACACATTTGAATCTTGCTTGTTAGGCAAGATGACTAAATAACCTTTTAAAGGAAAGGGTAAACGAATGAATGGGTTATTAGACCTAATATATTTTAATGTATACGGTCTGATGTCCATTCATACCAGAGGTGGTTTTATATACTTTGTTACCTTTATTGATGATTATTCACAATATGGGTATGTATATCTAATGAGATACAAGTCTAAAGCATTTGAAATGTTCAAATAATTTAGACATGAAGTAGAAAAACAGCTTGGTAAAAGTATTAAGACACTTAGGTCAGATTGAGGTGTTAACACTTAAACGATTATCTCGAATAGATATGTCAATGGGACGGCAGCCCAGGCCAGCCCGACCTCTCCTATAATAGCCCACGGGTTGACCCATGATCCGGGCTATGGCCTAGCGGGCTATAGGAGGGCCTGCCCATTTATTTTTTAAAAAATTCAAAACGACGTCGTTTCGAAAAAACATACTAGCCATATGAACCGACTATAGTCGGCTCGTGACCCGAGCAGACTATAGTCGGCCCATGGCCTGTCCTTGGCAGGCCTAACCTCGAAGATACTGAGATAGTATCCCAGTGGATTTCACCTTACACATCGCAATATAATGGTGTAGCTAAAAGGAGAAACCAAACCTTGTTGGACATGGTAAGGTCAATGGTGGGCCAAGCGAATCTACCGAAATCCTTTTAGAGTTATGAACTCGAGACTGTTGTTTATATGATAAACAGAGTCCCTTCAAAGGCAGTTGAAGTTACTCCATATGATATATGGACTAACAAATGCCCTATCTTTCTCATATGAAAGTCTGGGGTTATCTAGCTTACGTTAATCGAATTCAATCAAACAAGCTTGAAGCGAAATATCATAAATGTCTATTTATAAGATATCCTAAGGAAACAATTGGATATCAGTTCTATAATGCTTTAGAGCAAAAGGTTTTTGTCTCAAAGCATCCTATCTTTTTAGAGAAAGAGTTTTTTCTAAGAGAAGACAATGGGAGCAAAGTTGAACTTGATGAAGTTCATGATGCTCAAATAGACACAGATCAACTTCCTAAACTCAAAATTGTTGTTCACAGAGATGAGACTACAGTTGAACCTTCTAACACATAAAATGTTCGTAGGTTAAGTAGGATACGCAATGTTCCAGAGAGATATGGATTTCTAGTAAGTGAACAAATGACGTATTGCTTATAGAGGATGATAAGCCTACAACTTATGAAGAGGCTTTGAAGAGTTTAGAATCTAAAAAGTAGCTTCAATTCATGAAGTCCGAAATGAATTCCATGTTTGAAAACTAAGTATGGACTATGGTTGACCCACCCGAAGGCTAAAACTTATAGGGTGCAAGTGGATTTTCAAGAAGCAAATCGATATGGATGGTAATGTGATTACCTATCAAGTGAGGCTAGTTACTAAAGGTTATCATCAAAGAAAAGGAGATGACTATGAAGAGACATTTATCCCTGTAACCATGCTTAAATCCATTAGAATACCCTTAGCCATTACTACTCATTATGATTATGAAATATGACAAATGGATGTGACGAAGACTTTCCTAAATGGAAAGCTAGTTAAGGATGAATATCTGATACAACCTTAGGGCTTCGTATCCAAAGATGGCAAAACAATATGCAAGCCTCAGAAATCTATTTATGGATTGAAGCAAGCATCTAGGAGTTGGAACATCCGATTTCATGAGACAATCAAAGAGTTTGGTTTTAACCAAAATTCTGATGAACTTTGTGTGTACAAGAAGGTTAGTGGGAGAGCTATCATATTCCTTGTGTTATATGTGGATGACATATTACTAATAGGAAATGATGTCTCAAGTTTGCCATCAGTCAAAATTTGGTTGTCCCAGAATTTTTCCATGAAAGACCTTAGAAAAGCAACTTATATATTGGGAATAAGGTTCTATAGAGATAGATCAAAGAAGTTGCCAGGTCTTTCACATTCGACATACATAGATAAAGTGTTAAATAGGTTTAGTATGGAGTAGTCCAAGAGAGGGTTTCTTTCCATGACTCATGGAATAAAACTCTCATAATCTATGTGTCCTAAGACGTAAAATGAGAGGACTCGCGTGAGTATGATCACGTATGCTTTGGCAATAGGATCAATCATGTATGCTATGTTATGTATAATACTCGATATATTATATGCTTTAAGTGTTACGAGAAAATATCAATCAGATCCTGGTGAGTGTCACTAGATGGATGTCAAGAATATCCTAACGTACTTGAGAAGGACTAAGGATGTATTCTTGATATATGGAAATGGAGATCTTGCAGTGAGCAGACATACGCATGCCAGTTTTCAATCTGACTAGGATGACTACAAATCCCAGTCAGGTTATGTTTTCACACTGAATGGTGAAGCATTCAATTAGAAGAGTTTCAAACAAGAGACGATTGCAGATTCACCAACCAAATCAGAGTACATTGCAATTGCAGAAGCAAAAAAAGAAGTTATTTAGATCAAGAAGTTCGTTATGAAACTTCCAAGCATAGTAGACCCATTACTATTATACTATGACAACAATGGCACTATTGCTTAAGCCAAGAAACCAAGGTCTCATTAGAGGTCTAATAGGTGTGCATTAGGATATGTTTTCATAGGTAATTGGCATGTGTTTTCTAGCAAAATTGTTGTTTATTGTTCTAGTTTAGGATTCATTTTGTACGTTTTCATTAAGTTTGATTTTCAGTGTTGTTCTTGTGTGTTTGATGCTAATTGAGAGTAAGAATTGATTATTTTGTGTAGGAAATAAGAGGGAGTAACTTGGAGGATGAAAAAGAGATTAAAGAAGAGAAGAGAAGAGGAGTCCATCTGGGACAAATTCCCATATTCGTGGAATTCAGGCAAATTCCTACAGATTTGGGAAATCACAACAGAAATGAAGAGTGTTTCTGTTTATAATTCACACACTCGTGGGATTCATGCGTGGGAATCTGTAATCCGAGGCAATATACGAGGCTTCATTAAACCTAGGATTTTTTTACTATAAAAACATCATTAAGCCTCCATCTTCAAGGGAGACGACACCCACCTGTCGAAACACCATCTTTGAGTGGAGAAAACATGTTCGGAGCATTGAGGAAGGATTAAAGACAAGGATCATCATCAATATTGGGCAAAATAGCACATCAACATCAAAATTTCAGATTTTGACAAAGACGAGAAGGAGTCTTTTTATTCAGTTTTCTTTCATTCTAATCTTCTCTATTCTTTGTAAAAATGGTTTATTTGATTGTTGATGATGCCATGGCGACCATGTTAGGCTTATTTTATTTTAGGAATTGCGTTTGAATTATTATGTCAAAACTCCTATTTTATTCAATTGAATGAAGTCTTTGATGATTGTTGTTTTAAATTGTTATCTTGCAACAAATCCAGAGAATGAGTGACATGAGATTCATGTAGGATTGTACAATGAGAGTTGGCGACGTATGGACTAGCAATCATTATGTCAATTGAATAGTTAGAAGAGAGATCTCGATTAGTCAATTGATCACCCATAGGATAGCTTAATAACTAATTGAAACTTGAAAGAGGGTAATTAGTACATTCTAAAATCTAGGGTGAGACACAATTCAATCAATAAAATAGGAGGGAGACAAAATAAGAAAAAAGTAATCTCTAGCACTTAGATTCTTGAATTCAGATTTTCTACAATTGCAGTATTATCCATTGTTTACATTAGTCTCTTTTAATTTCAATTCAAATTTTCAGATTATTTGCATTTCACAATTTAGTTTCTTAAACAAAGTTGTGTCTAAATTAAGCGGTGTCTAGGCATCAATCCCTGTGGGATTAATATTCACTCTTTTTACTACAGGTCACGACCTGTGCACTTACAGTTTTTAAGCATAAAACAAATAGATAGGTTTTACCATTAATAAGTTTTTGGCGTCGTTGTCGGGGATTGATTGTTGAGCATCGTATTTGATTTAGATTATTTTGATTTAAAGTTTTTGATACTTTTCCTTATGTATTTGCAGGTGCATGAACACAAGGAGTACACGAAGGACGAAAGAAGCTATAGAGGACAAATTTCCCAACATTAAGAAGCACGAAAGAGAAATAAGAAGGGCAAAGTGTCTAATTTCTCAAATCAAGATACAGCTGAAGAAGGAGAGCAAGCAGGACCGGAAAGGAAACTCATGGATTTCATAATACCAGGGTTTAGTCCTCAGGGAGTGGCGAGGCCGGTAGTTCAAGTGAATAATTTTGAGATAAAGTCAGCGCTACTCAACATTCTTCAAAATAGTGTGCAGTTCTATGGGCTATCCAACGAGGATCCGAATGCCCACATCGTAAATTTCTTGGAGATCTATAACACATTCAGATTCAACAGAATGTTTGACGGTGCAATGAAGCTGCGACTATTTTCATTCACATTAAAGGATCGGGCTAAAGAATGGTACAATTCTTTGAATCTAAGCCAAATCACGACTTGGGAGTAACTCACCCAAACATTCCTCACCAAATATTTTCTATTGACAAAGATGACGAGGATTGTTAAGGAGATAACCAATTGCTAGCAGAGCGACAGAGATTCTCTTTACGAAGTTTGGGAGAGATTTAAGGAACTTCAGAGGAGTTGTCTACATCACAACCTTCTGAGGGAATTTCTACTTCAAACATTCTATAATGAAGTGAACCTGAGCAAAAGGGGCATAATTGATGCAGCAACCGGAGGCTCACTGATGAGGAAGATGGTGGAAGCAGCTCATAATTTATTAGAGGAGTTGGCAACCAATAGCTGCATGTGGTTGAGTGAAAGGAGTAGACAAGGACAAAAGGAACAAAAATGTATGATACCTATTCACTTAGTTACTACCTTGTAGGCTCAAATCACGGTGTTGACGAAGCAGTTAAACAACATGTGAGGAGCGTCCACCTCAGCAGTAAAGGTAATGCAAGCACAATGTGAGCTGTGTGGGGAGAACAACCACAGCTTAGCAGAATGTTTCCTATTGGGAGCTAGCGGGACAGAACAGGTAAGCCATATAGGCCAGCCGAAGCGAGGTAATAACCAATATTCTAATACATATAAGCTGGGTTGGAAAAACTGCCCAAACTTTTCTTGGAGTAACAATAAGGCAGGTGGACAACAAAGACTACAAGGACCACCAGGATTCCAGCAAGATCGAATCAGAGCGTTAGAAAATAAGTTAGAAAAATTTATAAAGATGTTTAATCCCAAACTGGAAGTTCAAGAAAAGAGTCAGAAAAAGGTATATGAAAGCTAGGAAGAAAATCAACAGAGGATCAAGGAAAATTTTGATCAGATTGTGAAAAATTATGCCTCGTCAATCCATAATTTAGAAGTCCAGACACATCAAATTACTGATGCTTTATTTTCTCAAAATGTAGCTTGCTTATCGAGCAATAATGAGGTTTTTCCAAGGGAGCAACTCCAAGTAATTACACTTCGAAATGGCAAGCAAATGGAAGAACCAAGTACGAAAAAGGACGGCCAAGAAAAAGAGAATAGTACAGAGATAGAAGAAGAAAGGGGAGAGGGCAGGTCGTATATACTACCACCACAGTACAAGCCCAAACTCCCATATCCACAAAGAGTGAAACAACATCAGGTGGATACCCAATTTTCCAAATTTTTAGAGAAACTGAAGAATCTATAGATTAATTTGTCATTGTTGGAAGCTTTGGAGTGCATGCCCAAGTATGTGAAGTTTTTGAAAGATATACTCACGCACAAATGTACTTGGAAAGACAATCAGACAGTTACATTGACGGAGAACTGTAGTTCTATTATTTCAAGTTAAATGCCTTTAAAATTGTAAGATCCATGGAGTTTTACTATTTCATGTGTTATTGGCGATTTTGAATTTTCCAAACGTTTATGTGATTTAGCTGTAAGTATTAATTTAATGCCTTTGTCTATTTTCATAAAATTGGGATTAAAGCCAACTTCCATGTTGATTCAACTTGCAGATCAATCAATAAAAAGGCCATCTGGAGTTGTGGAAGATGTATTGGTAAAAGTAGATAAATTTATAATTCTTGTTGATTTTGTTGAGTTGGATTTTGAAGCTGATAAAAATTATCCGTTAATTTTGGATAGGCCCTTTATGAATACTGGTAAGGCATTAGTTGATGTTCATGAAGGAAAACTTATGTTGAGAATTGGTGGTGAGCAGGTTGAGTTTAATATGACAAAATCTTTGAAGAAACTGATGGATGAAAATGTGTGTATGAAAATCAATGTAGTAGATGAGTGTATGAAGGAAATTAAAGAAGGAGTTTAAGGTGAATGGAGTATACAAAGATGAAAGTGCCAATGAAGAGGATGTTTGTGAGGAAGTGGAGCTAGAATAATTAGAGAGAGCTGGAGAACCTACACCACCTTCTATAGTTAAACCTCCCACTTTAGAGCTTAAACCTTTACCTTCTCATTTGAGATATACCTTTTTAGGAAAGAACCACACTTTACCTATCATTATCTCCAATGAATTAAATTGTGAGCAAGAAGAGAAAATGGTGGAGACTATTAGGAAAAGGATAAGAGCTGTAGGGTGGCAAATTTTTTATATTCAAAGGATTAACCCCAATGTGGTGATGCATAGAATTAACATGGAAAAAGGTTGTAGAACTGTGAGAGAGCAATAGAGAAGGTTAAATTCGAATATGCAAGAGGTTGTAAAAAAGGAAGTGGTGAAACTTCTAGATGCAGGAATAATTTACCCCATTTTGGATAGTGAGTGGGTGAGCCTAGAACAGTGTGTACCAAAAAAGGGTGGCATGACAGTGATAGAAAATGAAGAAGGGGAAAAGATTTCTACTAGGACTGTCACAGGGTGGCGAGTATGCATTGACTATAGAAAGTTAAATTTGGTCACCAAGAACGATCATTTCCTTTTACCTTTTGTATACCAAATGATTGAAAGAGTGGCTGGTCATTCTTTTTATTGCTTTCCAGATGGATATTCAGGCTACAATCAAATATTTATATATCCAGAAGATCAAAAGAAGACCATTTTTACTTATCCATACAGAACTTTTGTATATCGAAGGATGCCTTTCGATTTATCTAATGCACTTGCTACATTTCAAAGGTGCATGATGGCCATATTCGCAGACAGGAATTAAAAATTTATGGAGGTATTTATGGATGATTTTTCTATTTTTGGAGAGTCTTTTGATCATTGCCTGTTGAACTTAGATAAAGTGCTCCAAAGATGTGATGAGTCATATTTAGTTTTAAATTGATAAAAATGTCATTTCATGGTCCAAAAGGGAATCGTATTAGGCCATAAGATTTCATAAAAAGAGATTAAAGTGGATCGAGCGAAGACAGAAGTAATTGAAAAGGTGGTTGTCTGGGCTTCTCTTGGTCATGCAGGATTCATTAAAGATTTTTCCTTTATTACAAAACCTCTGACTCATCTATTAGTAAAAGATATGCCTTTTGTTTTTGACGATGATTGTTCGAATGCTTTTAACAGGTTGAAGAAGGCATTCATAATAGCACCAATTTTGACATCGCCAAATTGGTCTCTTCCATTTGAGATCATGTGTGACACAAGGGACCATGCAGTTGGGTATATGCTAGGTCAGTGAAAGGGGAAGAGGTTGCATGCTTTCTATTACGCAAGCAAGACTTTGACTGGAGCACAATTGAATTATACAACTACTGAAAAAGAACTGCTTGCGATAGTATTTGCTTATGAAAATTTCCGTTCTTATGTGCTAGGTTCACAAGTTATTGTGTTTACAGATAATGTAGTATTATGTTACCTTTTCACCAAGAAGGATGCCAAGGCTAGGCGTATTCGATGGCCACTCTTGCTCTAAGAGTTTAATATTGAAATCAAAGACAAGAAAGGAGCAGAAAATATCGTAGCGGATCACTTATCGAGGCTTAAAGTTAGACATCATAAAGAGGAAGAGGAAATTAAGGAAAGCTTTCCTGATGAGACTTTGATGATGGCAACTAACCCTTTCCTTCCCTGGTTTGTAGATTTTGCGAATTACCTCGTAGGTGGTATTCTTCCATTTGATTTATCATATCAACAAAGGAAGTGTTTCTTATTTTAGTGCGCTCATTATATTTGGGATGAACCTGTACTCTATAAGATCTATGCTGATAGTTTAATTCACAGGTGTGTTCCTGAAAATGAAATGCCTGAGATCTTAACTCAATATCACAGCACACTGTATGCAGGGCATTATGGAACCAGCAAGACTGCGGCACAGATTTTGGAGTGTGGATTTTATTGGCCAACTCCGTTTAAAGATGCTCGAGATTTTGTGCTCAAGTGTGATAGATGTCAAAGAGTTAGCAACATATCAAAATGAGATGAAATGCGACTTTTGAACATAATGGAGGTGGAGATATTGGATGTATGGGGTCTGGACTTTATGGGACCATTCCCACCCTCTGAAGGCAATACCTATATCTTGGTTGGAGTTAACTATGTTTCTAGATGGCTCAAAGCGGTCGCTATTCCAACCAATGATAGCAAGGTGGTTCAGAAGTTCATTAAGAAGATTTTTACTAGATTTGGGGTGCCTAGAGCAATCATAAGTGATGGGAGAAGTTACTTTAACAACAAACCATTTGAGAACCTTCTGAGAAGATACAACGTTTATCATAGAGTGGCTACCCCATACCATCCCCAAACTAGTGGTCAAGTGGAGGTACTGAATAGAGAGCTGAAAAAGATTTTGGAGAAGACAATGAACATTTCAGAAAAAGATTGTTCAATGAAACTAGACGATGCACTGTGGGCTTACAGAACAACTTTTAAGACCCCCATAGGCACAACACCATATGGACTTGTGTATGGCGAGGCATGTCACTTACCATTGGAATTGGAGCATAGAGCATATTGGGCAATTAAGAAATTAAACATGGATTGGAAGTTGGCAGGAGAAAAGCAGTTGTTATATATCGACAAGTTGAAAGAGTTGAAGTATGATGCTTATGAAAATGCCAAGCTATATAAAGAAAAGGCTAAGAAGTGGCTTGATGGCCATACAAAGAAGAAGGAATTTAAGAATGGGGATTTGGTACTTTTGGTTAACTCAAGACTTTGACTATTTCTCGGAAAACTCAAGTCAAGATGGAGTAGGCCTTTTAAAATTCTTCAAGTGTTTCCTCATGGAGCTGTGGAGCTGGAAAATGATGGGAAACATTCAAGGTCAATGGGCACCCCTGTAAACTATATTATAGAGGGACATATCCACAAGCAAGGGAAGTTATCTCTGTCTTATCTTCCATTTTTTCATGAGTATATGTTGAATGGTCAAGCTAATGACCTTAACTTAGCATGCTTAATCTCTTGTGTTGTTTTTGGCTAGTTTTTGTTTGAGTTCTTTGGTTGGATTATTTCCAAAGTAAGATTGATTGATGTGCATGTTGATTTTTTTTTATTTTAATTTGTTTTCTTTTCAAAATTCTTATTGATGATGTTATCTTGATGAGTTTGTAGGTTTTGGGAGCATAGAGCATACATATAAGTTTGGAAGAAGGTTTACATTTGTGAGGATCATCAATTCCCATTGTGAGAATTGAAGTGATTCCCACGAATGTGGAAAATCTCTCTAGAAACTTTCTGGAGAGAAAACCCACGTCCGTCGGAATTGTGGTGATTCCCACGGACGTGGGAATCCTCTCCAGAAAGTTTCTAGAGAGGAACCCCATGTTGATGGAAATTTGGGTAATTCCCATAGATGTGGGAATCCTCTCCAGAAACTTTCTGGAGAGGAATCCCATCCTCATGGGAATTTTGGGGATTCCCACACTACACCAAAGAGAAACTTAAGTTTCCCTCCCATTTTTCTCTCATCTTATCTTCAAAATTTTCACACTCTTTCTCTCCTACCCATGAATTTCTCTCCTTTCACTCTCTAAAATTCTTCAATCTCCCTTTAGATTCTTGTTGTTTTCTTCAATTCTTTCATTATTCTTACATTCTTTTCATTTTCATGCATTAATCTCTCTAAACAACAAAGATTTAGGTAAGTTTTGTTTGTTCTCTCTCTCCAAAGCTTGAAATTCACTTTCTCTCTCTTGTTCTTGCAGGTTTTTCTATATCAATGGCACCGAAGAAGATGATGGCTCGAAAACTGGGTGACGAAGTGCACCGTTAAGTTTCCGGTGAAGACAGAAATGATTTGGCGACAACTTACCGATCTCCCTTACCAATTTACTCGAAAGATGAAGGTATGTGTTTCTATGATTTTAGGGATAGGGGAATAATCACTCCCAAGTATTTCAATTTTGATTTGTTAGATAACATAGGAGTGAGGACAAAGATTGAGCGACTAGCTGAAAACATAGGGTAGAATAGGTTCATCCGATGTGACATGCATATTCACCCTATGATGACAATTGAATTTTTCACTACTATCTGTTACACCCCAAAAATGGATGTGTTTTGGTTTAGATTATTCAGTGAGGTGTACAAACTGTATTATAATGTCATGCGTCATCTTTTCGATTTCCAAAACACAAAAGTTTTAGATGATCATATTGATTTTGATATGGATGCCTATTGGAAAATTTTAACGAAGAAGATAGTTTTGATTCATGCAATGCATCGAATGCTTTAATACGTAGCATCAAACATTTGTTGTTGCATAAATTTATGTGTTTAATTGTATTCAACAAAATCAAAAGTAGAAAATGTTCGGGTAAAGAACTTTTTTCTTATGGTGCATGAATCGGAAGATGAAAATCAACACATCCTTTAGAATTTTTAGATTAATCGTTAGTGTTGTAAATAAAAGAGTTCATACTTTGGAATGGGGCATATTGTTACTACTTTAGCTCATTTTTATAATCACAATTTGAATGAGGTGCGTACAACGCCACACGACATTTTTGACATATCGTATTTGAGGCGTCTCGAGATTATAGAGGTCCATTCTATGGAACTCCGTAATTCTCAAACACGTACTGCAGTGAAAAATAGGAGAAGCATTAGTACAACCGTGTCCCGATCTTCCACATCTTGAGCAACTCAAAATCCAGAGGACGAATCGGAAGCAATTTAAAAGATTTGCAAACTCAAAATATTTCTTGTTTTTTATCAACAGATGAAGAAAAACTGATTTGGCATAAAA
>JANZXR010048906.1:0-13098 GCA_027575705.1 Erythroxylum echinodendron | reverse complement strand
GAATAGGAGGTTAATGTTAGAACTTAGTTTTCTAGCTAGATAAAAATCAAGAAGAGAATAAGTATGAGTTTATTCATAATAGTTAGGTTAAGGAAAGTTTTATGTGTGTGTAATGAAATGAAATATGTATGTTTTTAGGAAACCGGGAAGTTAGACGCCAAGAGCGAGAAGAAAGACAAGCTTGACTTTCAAAAATTTCAAGCTAAATAGGTGGGTAATATAATTATAGTTTGTGACAATGAACTACATGGATTATGTGTATGTATGATAAGTATGTTGTCTTATTTATTGTGAATGTGGGAAAGATATCTTGTGAATGTGTAATGTGCTGCATTGTGATAAATTTTATAACTTTATGTGAATGAAAAAGAAAAGCTTTATGATACATGAAAGCATGAATATAATGCGGAATATATATGAGCATTGTAAAATTTTGTTATGTGGGCGAGAGAGAAATCCGTTTCGTTTGTCACATGCACGTTGACCTATAGCCTTCTCCCGGCTGCCCGCTTGTGGCCACGAGATCCTGAGAAATCGGACTCGTTTCGTTTCAAGGTGTAAACTTTGGTTTCGCTGTTTTGTTCCACGGAACTCTCGAGCCATTGTGTGTGCATTGCATCTTCGGGCATGTTAAGTAGTAATGAACTTTGAATGTTGTGATTGACTATAATTTGCAGCCTAATTATGTTGTGATAATATGTTGTGCTATGCATGCTTATTGTGTGGTATATAGCTCATTAGCATTGACTATAGGTATATTAGCCATTGAGCTGTTCGGCTTACCCCAAAATTTTCACTCCTCAGGTAAAGAATCAGCAGATCCTAAATGATCCTTGCAAAATGTTTGTTCATTTTTTCTATAAAAAATTTTCAGTAAATTGTGCGGTAATATTTTTACCATTCATATGGATTTTCTTTAATTAAAAATCATTATTATCTATTTCTTTTAAATCGTTATTCTTTGGTAATTTGTGTATTAATTATTTTTATTAAATGAATTATTTTTTTATAATGAAATTTTACGCCTATCATTATTCTACTATCCCACCACGTATTTTTATAAATTATCTTATTTTATTGCAATGCTTTTATAATATATTTTATTAATAAATGCAACTAAATTTCCAATGGTGACACATAGTCGCCATAAAAAAAAATCCGTACTAGGACGGGGCCAACACAGTGAATGTATTTTATTAATTTTTTTCCTCTCTTTCCTCCATCCTCTTGTAATATTGAGCAGATATATTCCCCACATAATCAGGCTGTAGATTCCCACCAATAAGGCAACATTTGATTGCCAAAATCATAAAGATGTTAAATTATTGAATCCGATTTGAAATCATATTCTGCAGATAGGCTTTTCCCTTGCATGTGCCCACGCTTAGTCAATTATTTTTCTGCCGACTAAGAATTTGATTTGTCTTTCTTTTCTTTCCATCTTTTTGCTCCAATTTCATCTTTCATGTGTTGAAAACCATTTAAGAACAATTTAGAAACAAGTCAATCAATTTCAAACAATAATTTCAACACATTAAAAAAATTTATCCCAAAATTAATACAAAAATAACAACTTAACAAATTCCCCCAGACCAATCTTTTTCTTGTCCTCGAGCAAATATGCCAAACCACTATAGTTTATCAATTTGTCCTTCATAAGATTAAGTGCATACAATCCATTAAACTTGGGCCAGCAAGACTTAGGTTACAACAAACATGATAATCACTTTTCACCGATACAAATAAACAAAGTCAAATTAAAATATTCTTATTCAAAGGAAATTATGAAATCAAGGTGAATTCTTCTCACAGATTTCGCTCTTTACACTCAAGTGTTTAAGGCTAAAATGTTTCACTCAAAATCTTCTAATGCAAATATTCTACCATATGCTTGCTTTTTCACCAACTCTTCACTACTTGAAATACAAACATGCACAAATCAAAAGGACTTTTTCAAGGTTGTATTGCTATAGGTCAAGGTAAGGATTAATAAATGGAAAAGGGAAAAAATCATAAACATTAGTAAAGCGCCCAACCATTTGTGGAGACACAATTTCAATTGCAAAGGAGTCAACAACATCATTCTGCAGAGGTAAATTACTTCAAATATTTCTATTCACTGCTGTATATTTTTCTCTTTTCTTTTGTTTTTCATTTTTTTATTTTTTATTACACAATATACACACAATTTAAAACTAAACCTCTTCAATTCCCTTCATCTTTTTGTTTTCCTTTGTTTCCATATCTCTCTAAATAAGTGTGACATAATTTATGATTAGAATGCTTACTTACATTTATAATGGGTGAAGATATGAGAGGTTTAAGTTGCTTGTTGTGGGTTTATCAAGAAAAAGGGTTCAATTCAAAAAGTCTAACAAAGGATATTGAACTAGGTTGGCTTTTTAAGCTAAAGGGTTAAAACAAAGATGGCCTTTATCATTTTTGTACATGCATATACAAATGTGATCTCAAGTCGATTCCAAGCAAGTTCTAGAGAAAAATTCACCTTAGAAGATAATCACACATCAAGAAGTAAAATGACATAAAGTTGATGTCATTAAGGCTAAAAGTCGCTCACAGGAGGTTTAATTCAAGAATTCACCTTAATTCTATATATTACCTAATCACTCTAATATTAAACTTTGACTAAGTGTATAAGACCAATTATTGCAATTAATCAGCATGGTTCACCTTATGCTCATATAGCCTAGTTTAATTTCATGCACACACACAATCTAATCCAAACTAATATGACAAAGTTTCATGGCTCAACACATGACAAAAGCATGCAAAATTAAATTCATGTATTCCAATCCCCCCCACACCAGACCAACATTGCCCTCAATGTTATGACATAAAAATAAAGAAAAATATAAAAAAGATAGAAAAGAATGCTTCTCTATTTTTAGAAATCCGAAGTCATGGAGTTGGTAGGTGAGGAGGTTGGAACCCTTGATCTGCCTAATATGCCATTAAATTTTGCTCCATTCTATGCATCCAACATTCAAGCGAGGCTAAACGACCGTCCAAATTGGGTTGAGGGGTGGCTATGGCTCGGTGTCTCAATGACAATCCACAAGAACAATGACAACCCTACTTCTTGTGGATTGTCGTAGGAGTTGCTGGTGGTAGATTGGTGAATGATATTCCTCCATGACTCATGTCGACAATTCTCATCCTGCATAAACATTCTATATCCAATGGCACTATGGCACAAGCCACCATCATATCAGTATTATCAAGGTCTAATACATCCAAATTAACAGCCAACTGAGTGATATAAGACCCTAATATCAATTGTTTTGGATTTTTTGTTTAATACAGATTGAAATTGAGTCAAAAACCAAAAACTTAAATTAACAGGCATCGATAAGAAATAAAATTTAGCCTTAGAAAGGGAACTCGAAGAATCCCGATGCCTTTAAAAGTTATACACTAAGAGTCAATGGATGATTTTGAAAACAATATTTTTTAAGTACGAACTCTTAGATGTACTAGAGCTATACTAATAAGGGTCAACAGACCATTGACTCCATAATTTAGATGCATTAAATTCACTATGATAATCACAGCAAGAGCTTAAAAATGTTTCATTTTTGACATCATCAGCAGAGATAAAACCCAAAGCCACATTAAACTCAGCAACAGATAACGCATACTCCTTACCCATAAGCCTAAATTCAATAATCCTTTCACTGAACAAGTCAAAATCTTCATAAGAATTAAACTGAAAGGTGCTTTAAAATTCTTTGGTTAATTCAACAAATGCAAGGTAATCAATTCTAGCTAACACACTCCAGCATATTGGTCCCATCATTTTTTCAAAGGAATCATAAATTTCTAAAGCTTGAAGAGTACCGTAATAACATACTTACATGGGTAAATTTTTTGTTGACTAAGTTGCTGAAATTTTTCATTGTCTTCCGAAAGTAGAAATGAAGTGGATCCTCCACTGCTTGAGTTCCATTTGCTACGGTGTTCAACTTGTTTCCCCTTCCTTGTTCGATTTCTTATAGATGGGCCTGGTGTTCGTTCGGATATCAGAGGTTCTACTGGGTGTGATGTTGCAACTGGGGTTGATGTTGTTTTCGTGCTCAATGGGGTTTAGGTTGTTTCCATATTTGTAATAGGATATGCTACCCTTCTTGAATCACTCTTCTTCCTTGGTGTGATGGCAACATTGGTGAATAAATGTTAACAGACTTGGAATTGAAAGAAAGAACACAAAATTGCTTTGGTAATGGAGGTTTTACGGTAAAGAAGATTGGGTGAAGTTTTGGTAAATTTGGGTTTTCGGTGAGAAGAGAAGACAACAATGGGTTTTGTGTGAGTATTCAAGAAATTGCAAGGTGATTAAAAGTTAAAGGAAAAATTTGTAAAGGTGGGAAATGAATTTGGGGTGGGCGGTAAACTTAGTGATGACGGCGCTAGAACAAAATTTTTGTTTTTTAAAATAAATATATAAATGAATAAACAAAATTGTAGAAATTAAAAGAACAATCAGTAAAGCTGAATGAACTGAATTAGTAACTAAAATAAAGCAACTAAACAAAATAAAAATTAGAACTACTAAAAATAAATAAAAATGAAATGGAACCTGAAATTTTTAGGTTGCCCCCAAATGCGCTTCTTTAAAGTTGTTAGTTGGACGTGTGTATCGACTTACCTGATTAGAGATATGTTGGAGTTACTGGCTCTATCTCTTCCATATGCTCGACCTTAGAGTTTTCATAATATGGCTTCAAACGGTGTCTATTAACTTTAAATACCTTGGACGTATCTAAACTTTGAATTTCTATCGCGACATGAGAAAAAAAGTTAGTAACAATAAATGGCCCAAGCCAACGAGATCATAATTTTCCTGGAAATAACTTAAGCTTTGAATGATAAAGAAAAACTTTTTGTCCTATAGAAAATTGTTTCCAAAAAATGATTTTATCATGAAAAGCTCTAGTTTTTTCTTTATAAATTTTGGCATTTTCATATGCTTCATTACCAATCTCTTCTAACTCCTACAATTGCAATTTCCTATTGTTACTAACCTCTACTCGGTCCATATTCAACTGCTTCATAGCCCAATAAGCTCTATGATCTATTTCCATAGGTAAGTGATAAGGCTTATCGAAAACTAACCTATATGGCAATATTCCTATTGGAGTTTTGTAGGCGGTCCGGTACGCCCACAAGACATCATCCAATCGTAAGCTCCAATCCTTCTTATTCGGATTCACAACTTTTTCCAAGATTGAATTAATTTTCCGATTGGAGACCTCAGCTTGCCCACTTGTTTGCAGATGAAAGGCTATAGAAACTCCGTGTGTGACACCACATCTTTTCATCAAAGCTTCGAAAATCTTGTTGCAAAAATGGGTCCCTCGATCACTAATGATAGCGCGAGGCATTCCAAACCTGACAAAAATGTTAGATTTAACAAAATCTATAACAGTTTTAGCATCGTCAAACAAAGTAGCCTTAGCTTCAACCCATTCCGAAATGTAATCCACAGCAAGCAAAATATAATTCTTATCAAAGGAAGAATGAAAAGGACCCATAAAGTCTATTCCTCAAACATCAAAATCTCACATACCATAATGTTAATAAGTGGCATTTGATCTCTTGATCCTAAGCTACCTGTTATTTGACAACAATCACAAGACTTGCAAAACACGTAAGAATTATAAAATAGCTTAGGCCAAAATAAACCACATTCAAGAATTTTTCAAGCTGTTCTTTTGAGACCAAAGTATCTCCCACATATAGATGAATGATAGAAATTTAATATGGAAGGAATTTCATCATCTGTAACACATCTTCTATTAATCTGATCAGCATAAAATTTCTAAAGATAAGGTTCATCCCAAATGTAATATTTAGCCTCTCGCTTAATTTTATCTTTTTTAGCTCTAGATAAATCATAAGCTAAGGACTTAGTTACCAAGAAATTAACTATGTCAATATCCCATGAAATTACCTGTTGAATTGCGAAGAGACTTTCATACAAAAATTCATCTTGGATAACATCAGATGAAGTGGTTGGAATAATCCTACTAAGATGATCGACCACTAAACTTTCAGTTCCTTTCTTATCGCGTATTTCCAAATCAATTTTTTAGAGAAGTAAAATCCACCAAATCAATCTCGGCTTTGCTTCTTTCTTATTCACCAATAAAATCCACCAAATCAATCTCAGCTTTGCTTCTTTCTTATTCACCAAGTATTTTAGAGCTGTATGGTTTGAATAAATGATCACCTTTGTGCCCCACAAGTAGGACTGAAACTTTTCCAACCTAAAAACTACAGCCAAAAACTCTTTCTCCGTCGTGGAATAATTTTTCTGAGTATTATTAAGTGTCATGGATGCGTAGTAGATGGCATGAAGTATCTTGTCCACTTTTTTCCCAACACTACTCCAAATGTATAGTCCGAAGCTTCGTACATTAGCTTGAATGGAATATTCCATTTCAGTGGTCGAATAATCAGAGTTGTACTAAGTCGTTCCTTAATTGATTGGATATGTTACGTGACAGCTCCATATACTACATCTTCTTCTCCAATTGATTGGATTTCTCCAATTGACAAAACAACACCTCTAATTCATGATTGGGTAGTAACGAGTCTTTAATGCTTTGCCACTGTGACGTCTCTCCCTTCTCCAAGAGTGTTTCTAGTGTATCCCTTCCACTCAATAATGAATTTTGCTGCACCCATTTGTCAATAAAATCCAAAGAAACAATAGGTTATTCATCATCTGGAAGTTTCATGGCATTGTATATATTGAATTTAATTAGTTCACCATCAAATTCTATAGTCAATGACCTATCATGAACATTAATTTTTATTTTTGTGGTTTTTAAGAATGGCCTTCTAAATAAAATTGGGGTTGAAGAAGATGCATCATCGCTCCCCATCTGCAAAATATAAAAGTCAGTTGGAAAAAACATATCCCCACTTAAACTAAAATGTCTTTTAACACACCCTTTGGATAAGCATTTGAATGATCCACTAATTGAATCACTACATTAGTTTCCTTGAGAGGTCCCACATTTAAAGACTTATAAACATCATAAGGCATGATATTTATGGAAGCACCCAAATCTAACATAGCCTTTTCAATTCTCAAATCACCAATTTTACATGGGATAGTGAACATACCTGGGTCTTGACACTTAGGTGGAAACTTTTTCTTCTGCAAAATAGCTGAAACATTCTCCCCCAATTGCACTTTCTCATTAAATTTCAATTTTTTCTTTGAAGTACAAAGTTCTTTAAGGAATTTAGTATAACATGAGATCTATTTTATTGTATCAAGTAAAGGAATATTTACCTGTACTTTCCTAAAAATGTCCCATATTTTCCTTCTCTTGCTCCTCCTGCCTTACCTTGTTGAATCAACTAGGAAAAGGGGGTTGCATAACCAGATTTTGCAAACCTGTCTATGTTTTTTCTGGCTGTTTAGTTGCCTCCATTTCTTCTTCCTTAATTTCTCTCTTGGAGATTTTCGGTGGTGATTCCTTCAATTCCTTCTCACTCCGCAACATGATAGCTTTAGCACTATATTTAGGGTTGATCTCCGATTGTGCTAAAAATTTTTCAGAACTTTGTGTCTCCAATCTATTAATGGTGGTTGCCATTTGGCTCACTTGATTTTCAAGATTTCAGATACTAGCTTGAGTATCCCGCTAAAATGTCAAGGTATTAGTGGCCAAATATTGAACTATATCTTCCAAGACAGACTTACCTTTGGAATTGGATGTCATTTGTTGATGTTATCTAGGCACATATGGTTGTCTAAATTGCTAGAAATTTGTGGTAGCTTGTTGTTCTTGAGGGTTCCTATAACGTAAATTCGGATAATCGTGCCAACCTGGATTGTAGGTATTGAAAAATGGGTCATATTTCCTCTGATTTGGTCCAGCAAAATCCCCTACAACATTTACCTATTTTGCGTTTTCTTCCTGCAAAATCAAACATGCATTAGTGGGCTGTCTTAACATCTAACATATTCCACATACCTTTGCTACTTTTTTCTGTGTACCCCAAGTTGTTGCACCAAAGATGTAAGATAATCCAATCTTTTCTCCAATGCTATCACATTCATCTCATTTACGTGTTTTGAGCTATAGCCAGAACAGATCTCGAATTGTTGTGTATTAGAATCCATATTTGCTGCTAAATCCCTTACAGCTGTCAGTATTCTATCAACTAAAGCTCTACCGCTTGCGGCATCGATCATACTCTTATCCGTGAGCAAAAGGCCATCATAAAGGTATTGAATCAACAATTGGTCGGCTATTTGGTGATGGGGACAATTAGCACAAAGTTTCTTGAATCTTTCCCAATATTTGTAAAGTGTCTCCCCTGAATATTGTTGGATGCTACAAATTTCTTTTCGAATGTTGGCAGCTCTCGATGCTAGAAAATATTTCTCAAAGAAGAGTTTCTTCATTTTAGCCAATGTTTGCATATTTTCTCCAGCTGAGTAGAACAACCAATCTTGAGCATCATCTTTGAGAGAAAAGGGAAGAGCTCTTAGTTTGATTTGCTCTTCTGTCACATTTGTTGGCTTCATACCCACGCAAACCACGTCAAACTCCGTTAAATTTTTGTAAGGATCTTCTCCTAGTAAACCCCTGAAAATTAGTAATAAATGGATCAGCCTAGATTTTAATTCAAAAGTGTTGTTGTCCCCCAAATTTGGAAAGTTGATGCCATGGGGCTGTTACGCGTCCGTGGGTATGGCTAGTTCACGAAGAGTGCGATTCCTAGCCATTCTTTCCAATTTCTGCACTTGTCTCTACTGTTTCATCTGTTTTCATAGTCTTTAGGATCTCTTCTTAATTTCTGAATCAAATTACAGTTGAGTTGTCTTCTCTACTCGTGTAACATACATAAATCATTAAGAAGTTCCCCAACAACGATGCCAAATTTTGGTACTACTATCGCCTGCAACTAAATTAATACCAACACTAGCAATAGAAAATGTAGTTAGTGAAGAGTTGAGATCGTTCTCACAAGGAACTTTAATAGGAAATGCTATACGAGTTGAAAACTAAAATGAAATAGGGGGTTTGAATTAACATAAATTAAAGGAATTAAAATTGGTTGAAATTGAAAATTAACAAAAAATATTCACATATGAAAATTCAGTAAACAAACCTTGGTTTCGGGTCACCTACGTTATCAAACTAATATGAATCCTTAATATAAAATTCAATCCATTAACAAGTATTCATTAGGTGATGTTTTCTCTTAAAATTAAATGAATAGAAACATGTATTCTAAACATTCTTATTAGTCAACAACTTAATACGATCTTAATTTTAATTGATTAATAGCTTTAAGAACTAAGAAACTAATGAACAAGACAACAAATGTACGACACGCCTTTAATCTAGTTAAGTGTCTCTTAGAATTTCCAGACTCTAACGTAAAGATGGTAATCCTAATTGTCACTTGGGATTAGCAAGACTGAACGTCATATCCTACTAATCTGATTATAAATTAAACAAATCAATTATTAGTTGCATACCCTAGAAATCAATCAATTCAATCATGAAAAGTAGTTCGGAAGACACTTAATACTCATCAATGAAACAAACTTTATTTAGAAATCTCACCATACTAGATGATAATGCGGTTCCCTTCAACTAAGAAAATAAGTTTAGCTACTCATAACAAAAGTAAGAACAAATAGAAGAATAATAAAAGATAAAGTCTCCATCCTTGGTCTTTTTCTGAAAAATACGAAAAATCTAGCCTAAAACTAGACAAACCTGACAAGAAAGCTATCTGCAGAAAAATGTAAAAACTAAAACTAAGACTCTGCATGAACAGTAATTCACATGAATAGTGAATGTCTTTTATTCATTTTTTCCCTCTCTCTCCTCCATCCTTTTGTAATATTGAGCAGATATACTCACCACATAATCAGGCTGCAGATCCCCACCAATAAGGCAACATTTGATTTATAAAATCATAAAGATCTTAAGTGGATCGAATCTGATTTGAAATCAGATTCAACAGATAGGCTTTTCCCTTATACATGCCCATGCTTAGTCAATTATTTTTTTGCTAGGAATTCGATTTGTCTTTCTTTTCTTTCCATCTTTTTGCTCCAATTTCATCTTTCATGTGTTGAAAACCATCTGAGAATAATTTAGAAACAAGTTCATCAATTTCAAACAATTATTTCAACACATTAAAAAATTTATCCCAAAATTAATACAAAAATAACAACTTAACAATATGACCAAATTTTCTACATTTAAAGCAAGCAATATTAGAGGATTTATGTTTTACATCATTTTTACCTTCCTTAAATTCCTTTCTTTTATATAATTTCTCCTTCCAGAACTTCTTTAATTTTCTAGTGATTAAACTAATGCCTTTTTCGTTATTTTTACTAGTTGATGTCTCTTCCTCTTTACTTAATTCTTCCTTTGAGGCTTTTAATGCTAAATTCTTTTTCTTTGAAAGCATCACTTCTTTTTATGTCTCTTAGAGCCTTATCTAGTATAGAAGGAGAGATTGAATAAGTTCCTCCAATGGTAGCATTGTTTGATCTTAAGCTTCTTCTATGAGCGTCACTTTAGCATCCCATATTTTTGAAAGTGACTTAACCAAATTTCTTACCATTTTAACATTAGTATAGGTCTTTCCAAGATTTTTTAGGATATTAATAATATCAATAAATCTAGTATACATGCTAGATATTCTTTCATCATACTTCATATGAAACAATTCAAATTGATGTATTAACATGCTTTGCTTTCTTTCACTTGATTGGTTCCCTTATGTATAACTTCTAAAGTATGATAACTTTTGTGAGACGTTTCACAAATAAAGACTATATTAAATTAATTTCTTTCTAATACACAAAATAGGATTTGTATGACTTTACCATTCAAGAAAACTAATTTTTTTATCTTGAGGTTCCTATTTTTCCTTTAATTTGGATACCTTTTTGTTATCTACAACTTTTGTTGAAATAAAACGTCCACTAGAAACTATTTCCCATAAGTCTACACTTTCAACGATTAAAAAGAAGCTTATCCCAATTTTTCAGTAAAGGTAATCATTTTTATTAAAAAAGAGTGGTCTATTCATGTTTTGTCCCTCTTGGTTGAATGATGATGATATTGCTCCTAAATATGACATTATGATCTAAACTATAGGATTTCGTTAGAAATGTTAACCTAATAGACCCTCTTTGATGCCCCTAATAGCACCCAAGAGAGGGGTGAATTGAGTATTTACATAATTTAACAATTTTTCTAAGCAATATACTCAATTAATAACAATCAATATAAATAAATATGAAAATTGCTTAATATAAATTAATCAAATAATTGAGCAATAAATTAAGGAGTATAAGGAAGATAGAGTGCAAACTTATTTATAATAGTTCAACAGACATTCTTGTCTACATCCACTCCCACTTTTCTTAGAATTCCACTATAGTTTTTCTTTTAAGGTGAAGAACAACCTTTATGCATATTTCATGGTAAAGAGAAACCTTTCTTATATTCTTCTTTCAAAGTAAAGAAAAACCTTAATATCATTTAGATCACCTCTATGTACAATATTCAACACCCCAAAAAGGTATTAAAACTCAAAGGTATCTCACTTTATCACTTGATAATTCAAAAATAACTTACTCACACAAATGTGACACAGTGATACTCAAACGATTGAAAAACTCTTTGAAACATGTGTATGCAAGATCCAAAAGCCTTCTTGATGTTAAAACCAATGAGAAAACACCTACTTATAGAATTTTGGGACTTGTAATAGCTATTAGAGACAGTAATTAGCTATTACAACGACTATATACAGTGCGTTGATCGACCAATATGCACTAGATTCACTAACCGTTAGAAAACTTGTCCACGGTACACCATACAGGTCAATCAATATAGCATATTGGTCGACAAATACATCAACCAATGTTGTCACAAACTCTCGATACACCACATTTAACAACTTTAATTTATACTAGTCAACCACTAACTCATATAGGTCAACCAATTATTCCAAAAATATGATTTTAACAACTTCAAATGCTCAAAACCAATTTATTTAATCTAAACGTGATTAAACACTTTCAAAATATCCCCCAAAAAATATTTGAAATGTTAGGAGTCTTTTATATTAAAATCAAAAACTTTAATGTCTCTTGATGAATGTAAAAACTCTTGTAATGAAGTAAGATGACAAATAATAATACATGTAAAATAACCTTTATGAGCCTTGATTTCCTTTTGTTCTTGTTTTGATCTTCATTTCATTAATTACAAATTTCAACTTCTCTTGATCAACCTTATACATTATAGTTTATGACTTCATTTTGTTTTAATATTTATTTACATCAATATAAGTAGTAATTATGATTTGTTATCATCAATTAAAATATCAATTACAACCTCCCTTGATTCAACACTAATATTATAAATAATAAAATATTATTTTTATAAAATAAAAATGAGTTATTATAATTATTATAATTAATTAATTATTATTATTATTATTATTATTATTATTATTATTATTATTATTATTATTATTATTAAAAATTGCAAAATAATAATCATGCAATTGGTTATTTTTCTAATATAAATATATAATCGTCAACATCTTATTGCACGAACACCAATTGGAAGATGTGTTTTTAGAAAGGTTTTATTTTAATTAAAATGTTAAAGTACGAAAGAAAGAGTTTATCAGAAATGTACCAGAGTAACTAATCAATTATACAATTACGAATCATGCATTTGAAAAAACACTGTAAGTGCTAACGTCTCTGATAATTAGACGAACTGAGGCAGTTGAAGTTATTATCGTGAGTAAACTAAACAAAATGACATTGAACCAATGCCATATGTTCTTCTCTATTCTTGCCGTCTTCCCCTTCACCTGTTTTATCAACAAAACCAAAACTAAGTAATTTTATACAAATATATGTCCATCTTCCATAAGTTCAAATTCTTTAATTACCTTAAGGAAGACTAGGCTTGGGAACACAAATGTGAGAGGAATAAGCATGAATGACCCGATCAAGGACACAATATCTGCCACGAAAGGAAAAGCTGCAGCAACTAA
>JANZXR010048895.1:0-13100 GCA_027575705.1 Erythroxylum echinodendron | reverse complement strand
CATGATTCATGAAAAAATCCAAGTAATATCCAATATGGTTATGCAAAAAAGGTGCTCAACTAGTACTTATAGGATTTCTTCCAGATATCAATAGTCAAGCGAGAGGAGTAGACAGGGGCAGAAGGAGAAAAAAGGTATTATCCTTGCATGTTGTTTATTTGCTTCGTAAGGGCTATAATTTGTGCCTACAAAGTAATAATAGAGTCAATAAGGATAATACCTTTTTTCTCCTTCTGCCCCTGTCTACTCCTCTCGCTTGACTATTGCTCGCTAACTCCTCCAAAAAGTCATGAGCTACTTTAAATTTGCTCTGAAATTTTTGGACACATTTTCTATATGGTGAGACATTTCAAATATTCACAAATCATAAAAGTTTGAGATATTTATTGAGTCAGAAGGAGTTGAATCTGAGACAAAGGCGGTGGATAGAATTGTTTAAAGACTGTGATTACACAATCATCACCTTGGTAAAGCTAATGTGGTAGCTGATGTATTAAGTAGGAAATCTAATAGTAGTGTGGCCTAAATTCAGACATCGAGGTTACCTAACTTAGTTCAATTGAGAGCATTGAATGTTGAGTTGAAGTTGGGTAGGATGAAGCATTGTTAGCTACGTTGAAACTTAGACCAATGTTATATGAAAGGATCAGAAAAGCCCAAACTAAAGACCCAGAATTAGTGATTTTTATTGAGAAGCTAAAAGTGAATATAAATTCTGAGTTTGAATTGAGCAATGATACATTATGGTTGAAACAGAGATTATGTGTACCTAATGTGGATGATCTGATAAAAGAGATACAGTACATTGAAACAACATTTCTGGTGGCCAAGGATGAAGAAGCAAGTGGCAGAGTATATTGCTAAGTGTTTGACTTACCAACAGATTAAGGCAGAATATTAAGCTCCGGTTAGGAAGTTACAGTCATTACCTATTCTAGAGTGGAAATGCGAGAGAATTACTATGGATTTCATCATGGGTTTGCTAAGGACTCCGAGGCAATATAATTTCATTTAGGTCATTTTTGATTGATTGATGAAATCGACTCATTTCATACCTATGAGAGAGACCAATAAACTAGATCAGTTAGCTCAGAGAGATGTGAATGAGATAGTAAGGTTATATGGAGTCCCGGTGTCTATTATATCAGATCAGGATCATAGATTTATCTTGAGATTTTGGGGTAGTTTACAAATAGCTTTAGGTACAAAGTTACACTTTAGTACAAAATTTCATCCTCAGACAAATGTACAGAGTGAAAAACTATTAATACTGTTGAGGATATGCTCAAAGCTTGTATTTTAAAGTTCCAAGGAACATGGGATCATTATATAGCTCTGATTGAATTTACATATAACAATCATTTTCATAGTAGTATCAGTATGTCTCCATATGAAGCATTATATGGTAAAAAGTGTCGTTCGCCTTTGTATTAGGATGAAAAGGGTCTAAGGATTGTTGAAGGCCCAGAGCTAATTCAAGATACCGTTGATAAGGTTAAATTGATCTAAAATAGAATTAAAGCAACACAGGACAAGCAAAAGAGTTATGTGGATTAGCACCGGAGAGATATGGAGTATCGAGTTAGAGAAAAAGAGTTTCTAAGAGTATCACCTTGGCGAGGAGTGCTAAGGTTCAGAAAAAAAAGGTAAGTTAAGTCCTAAATACATTAGTCCATACGAAATTATTGAGAGAATTGAACCATTGGCTTAGAAGTTAGCATTACCAACAGAGATGTCTCAAATTCATAATGTGTTCCATGTCAATATGCTCAGGAGATATCGGTCTGATCCGACACATGTGTTATTGACTCAAGAGATTGAAATTGCAAGTAATTTGATTTATATTAAGGAATTGGTCAAAATAGTGGGTTATAAGAATAAGCAGTCGAGAAATCGAGTTATCCTATTGGTTAAATTCCTTTGGAGGAATCATTTGAGAAAGCAAGCTGTATGGGAAATAGAGGAGAACATGAGGAAACAATACCCCCATTTGTTTGATTAATCAGGTAAGAATTTTGAGGACAAAATTTCTTAAGGGGGAGAGAATTATAATATCCTGTTTTTCCATACTAAGGTTTAGGACCCTAGATTATTGTGTATGAGAAACAACATTTAGAATTATGAGGTGCATTGCATTCACATGCATACCATTAGCATGCATACATGAATTATGATATTGTACACATTTCAAATACACTCGATTGACATATTCTGGGTTATGAACGATTTAAATTGGTTATGATGTAAATTACAATTCATTATGTATTAAATTTTAGTCTGATAGATTTTAATTATTAATTTTGAATTTATTTGTTAAAATTGGGGGACTTATGAATTTATATGTATTTTTGGACTAGGAAAAATATCAAGTAGCAAGACAAATTGCAAAATGGTAGTAAACATAAGTGACAAGGTAACAGAAATAAGTGACATGTGGTATTAGGATTAATTGAAAAGTGGCTTAGACAATTAGGTGATAGATTGCATAGGGATTGAGTGACATATGGTAGCCTAAGTAAAATATATTTTTTCTTTGCTTTTCATTTGATAAGTTTCATGACATGTGTCACGACATTCACCAAGCATTTACTCACCATGCTTTTAAACCCACGACACCCACATATGTTGAAAACTATCTTTATCTTTCATTCTTACTTTTGCTAAATGCTCTCATCTTCTTCATTTTCTTCTCTCTTTTTACAACCTTCTCACTAACCCTCACCATCTTGAGTTTTGCTAACATCCAACATAAGCCACTCCGACGAATTTTTTTCTCTTCTTCTTGATGATGATACCCATTTCTATTCTCACCTTTTTATTGAAATGTTGATGATCATGTGAGTTTAGAGAGCTATGGTTATGTGATGATTCGAAAAAGCTTAAAGTAAATAAGTAAGTTAAATATTGTTCTTCATGGCTTGCTTAATAGAAATGCATATGATGATGGTTTAGAGATAGATTGATGGTAATAATTGAGTTGAAAGTGTGCAAAAATGTTGGTGATGAAATGTATAGGTTTGTGTTCTATTTTTTTATAAATGATGAACAATAGTTTATGTATTGTTATATGGATGTTTTTGAGATGGAATTGAGATGAGAATGAAGAGGAAATGAAGTAAAAATGATGAGCTATGCATAAGATGTGTTAGATGTATTATGAAAGAGTTAAAATCTAGAAAAAAACATAGAAGAATTGGCAGGGATTTTTCGAATTACATAACCCACGATCATAGGAATGCCTCCATGATCATGGGAAATGCTAGAAAAAGGAGAGAAATGATCAGATGACACATCCCAAGATCACGAGAAGTCCTCCACGATCGTGGGAAAGGCTACAGACGTGAGTTCTTCTCTTTTGAGTGAATATTCAAACAACTAATAATAAGATACTTTCCTATGGTGCATTTAGATTTGATTAAGGTTTGAAACCTAGTTTGATGCTTGATTAATAGGTTAAAGTGCTTGATATGTTTAGGTTGTTTATTAATGTTATAACTTAAGAATGGATTGATGATATTAATGTAACTAAATCTGGAAATCTAGAGATGTTAAAGGAATGAAAGTGTTCTTAGGACTACAATTGAGATCCAAAAGAAATGAGAAAGGTGTATTAGGTATGAAAGAAAGAAATTTTGGATGTTATTTGATTTTATAATGCTATAAAAGGATTGGTTATAATATAATTGATAAAGTTATAGTAATCAAGTTTCTTTGAGGTGTAAACATAAGTGCAAGCTAGACATATACAATTATAATGTTTGAATGATAATGAATTGTGATTTAAGGATACATACCCAGGAATAGTCAAATTAAGCATGCATTGATCATGGCATATATACATATGTGTATGATTGAGTACTTATATGATTAAGTAATTAGTAATATGTGTACAATGTGTGTATTGCATGACATTAGACGCTCAAGTCAAACAGCAACATCCAGACATTGCCGGTTCACTAAGGCAATAGCTATTTGGAGTGTACTGTGAGCCAACCTAGATGTTTTCTCACTATAATTGATTGTATCTACTTAAATTTCAATTATTAAATTATTACTGAATTGGATGTGATAATTCTGGACATTAATGGTTCGAGGAGTTTGATAATTGAGATTGTATTTGGAGTGTTCATAATTTAATGTGAATCTGAAAGAAATAAGTGTACTCAACTAAATGTTGAATGCCAGACTAAGATCCAACGAATATGTGAAAAATGACTGTGTATTATGAATGAATTTTATTGATGATATATTTTATAATATGAGGTATCACATTATTATGCATGATCAGATAAAGCAGTTGTGACTGGAGCGACCAGTGAAAAAGCTTAAAGCTTAAAGCTTTAAAATGCACATAAAGAGCCACAGGCTCAGTATATAAAATGATCCCGGTATCCACAATAGATACAAGACAGTTATGAATGAGCACAGTATCCACAACGGATATGGGACAGTTGAAAAGGTACTCGATCACAACAAAGTAATAATAAAAGTGAGTCACATATGCATTTACATATACAAATTGATATGTGTTATATGAATTATTGAAATGAATTAATTGTACTGTTTTGAAATGGAAATGTGAAATTGTGTATACAAATTGTATTTATTGAAGCATGATGCAATGTGAAGTGATATGAAATGTTTGAGATATCCTTTGTCTGTGAAATGAAATGTGAATTGTCCTTGTGTTTGATATGAGTGAGCACATCAAGGATGGTTCACTTACTGACTTCGCAAAACTCATCAAAATTGCAAATTTTGATTTTCAGGTACAAGGACGACTTAACTCTTAAGGCAAACTAATATAAGTCTAATTCTATTGATTTTGGACTAAAGAGTGGCTCAAAGGTCGATCAACTGATATTAAGGATTTTATATACAATACTTTTTTATATTCCCTCATTTGATATAGAAAATGTTGTAAAGAGTAGCAAACTCTAATATATGTTTGGATATTGTATATATGGTTATATAGTGAAATGTTATAATGTAAATTATGTTTTATAAATGGAAATGAGGAGTTGATCTTTTGATTATTTGTGTTATACATATGATAACATATTAAGTGATTATGATTGCTCTAACATGCCACTTTCATAGGGTATGTTCTCGAATGTCCTCCAGATGTTCAAGTTTATGCTCTGTGGAAGTAGGGTGTTACAATGGTCATGACTTGCGAAGGGCAAACATGTAGACGCTTACAAACTTCATATTTCGAGGGATTTTTTGGACCTTTCAAACCCCTAAAAAAACCTTAGGACTGATCAGAACACAAAAGGTAATTAAAGAATAAGACAAAGAAAAGGAGAGATTTTTTGTCCCAGCTACTCTTCAGGGAAACCCTAGAGATAATTGTCGAGAGATAGAGAAAGAGAAGAAGGAAGAGAGAAGTGGAGAAGAAGCCGACTCGACGTACTTCCTAGATCAGGAGTTTCCCGATGTCTCTGCCTCCCGTCATCCATTCAAATTAATATTTCCTATTATTTTAAATTTTATTGTTATATAGAATTGAAGTAATAGTTGATGATAGGAATTTTAAATGTTAATGTTGTTTCTAAACTCACCTTCTGTGTTTTATCTTTAATTTAATGAAATTTGACTGTTTGTGTTTTATTGAATTTATTGTGATTAAATTTCTGCAATTGCATATCGGTGATAAACTGAGATGGTGAATCGAGTGAAAAATAATTAAATTGGGCTAATGAGAGATAGGCGATTTAATAGAACGAGAATTAAATCAAATTAGTAAATTATACGAAGAGAGATTTTTCAGTAGTTTCCGATAGTTTATTAGACAACTTTATATCTATAAAGGTTTTGGATTGGTTGTTAATTGAGAAATTGCAACTTTTATAATCTGATCAGGGCTTATAAATTAGGGTTAATGTTTATAACTCGAGGGAGAGTAATCAATTAGATTGGTAAAATTTCTTTTCTCTTAATTGGTAGTTCCTTAGGTTGATTCTTAAGTGTGTGTGTTGCAACTGCAAATTTGTTAATATTTTCATGATTGATTTTTGAATTGATTTGCTTGATTAATTTGCATTCTTGTTTTAGTTTCGTTACATTTGAATTTTTGTGATTTGTTTTGACTTTACATTTTAGGATTAGATTATCCCTCCCATCTTAGGTACTATGCGAATGACCTATACGCTTATGGATTATCGAAGTTAATCAATTAAAACTTACACACATAAAAAAACCATGATCACAATAAAAAAATTGGGCATAAAGTAGACAACACATCAACTTGGATATCACTAGATAACAGTTGGGCATCTCAAGAGTTGAATGCTAAAAAGAGATGGAAAGAACGATGGTGGAGAAAATACATCATGGAAACCGACGGACCCTTATGGGAGTCATACGGCCACAGTTTAATGCCCATCATCGAGGGATTACATGACGATTGGTATAAGCGAATACGTTCGAGATCAAACCACTACTGCTAAATATGTTGTGAACCAACGTTCAATTTTACGGGTTAGCCAATAAGGATACCAATGCTTATTTAGCTAATTTCTTAGAAATTTGCGACACCTTCCGATGTATTAAGATGTTAAAGGATATTGCTGGGATGAGGCTCTTTCCTTTTACACTTAGGGATCGAGTCAAGGCCTGGTTAAATTCTCTCTATCCATACAACATCACAACTTAGGAGTAGTTGGTGCAAGTTTTTCTAGATAAGTATTTTCCTCTAAACAAGACAATAAGACTAATAAAGGAAATTATCAATTTCCATCAAAATGACGAGGCGTCTTTATATGAAGCTTAGGAGCGGTATAAGGAGTTGAAAGAAGCTGTCCTTATTATAACCTACCTAATGAATTCCTATTGCAAACCTTTTACACTAGAGTTAATGCACCCATAAGGAAAACCATAGACACAACTATTGATCATTTATGAGGAAAATAGTTGAAGCAACAAATGATCTGTTAGAAGACATGACAAACACTAGTTATCTTTGGACATCAAAACGAAGTAGAAAGCAGTCAATCTTTTGGGACCTAGGAGGAATGAATGTTGCTGAAAATTTAATGACAACATTGCAAGCTGAGATTTACAACCTAACCTAGTAGTTGAATAGACTGAAAGCCACCTCTTCCTCTCTAATCACAACAATGCAGCAAAAATATAAGTCATGTGGACAAGAGAGCTATATTGCAGCTGATTACTTCTTAGGGGAAAACAACAATGTGGAGTAATTCAACTTTAATAGAGCACATATTGGTTAGGGAGATAGCAATCCTTATTTAAGCACATACTAGTTGAGGTGGCATAATCACCTAAATTTTCATTGCTCTAACAATAATGAGATTTAGTTTAGAAATCAAAGGTCACATGGATATTAACAGGATAAATGCAATGACTCTAATTCCAAACTGGACAAGATTATGGTCAAGCTCATACGTATGGATAAGGCCTAGAAGAGGTTAGAAGAATTGACCAATTAACAAGGACTCGTGCCTCTTTTATTCTCAACCTGGACGTTCAAGTGGAATAACTAGCCAATGTGTTATCTACAAAAAGTGTGAGAAGCCTTTCGAGCAACACTGAAGTATATCCTAGAGAGCAAGTTAAGGCTATCACACTTAGGAGCGGGAAAGAGTTAGAAGAAATAACAAACAGACAAGTTAAAACTCACTTTGTAGAAGACCAAGAGAAGCAGAAAAAGGATGAAGAAAAGAATGAGGAAAGAGTTAATAATACAGAATCTTCAAATAAGCATGAGGATGAAGAACATATGACAATGGACATTGAGTTTAAAGAAGCTATGAAAGTCTATGTTCGTGAAGAAAAAGAAGAAGAAAAAAAGGGAGTGACTAAAGAAGAATAAAAGAAGCTCACCTTTTTACCAAACAAACTACTAGACTTAATAAAAGATTAAGGGAGTTTCCTTATTCCTTATTTTGTTAATAGTTTGTTAGTGAACAGGACATTACTGAAATTAATTGATTTTCTCAACTTTATTAATATTGTCCTTCCGATCATTTTGCAATTTGTTGCTTACTCACAGGCTACAAAATTGACGTTAAACAAGAAGGCTAGAAGTAAGCCACTCATAGTTGATCTTGGAGGAGCTTTCAAGGATGCGAGGTTAAGCTAATGAACCTAAATTAGCACGTTTAGTAGTTAGATTTAAATTATTGTTTAGTTAGATTTGTTTTAAATTATAAAATAAGCTTGTAATGATGTGGAATGGTTAGATTGCTAACACCCTTATTCTCTTTGAATCAATTATAAGAAAGGGAACCCAGTTCGATGTCAAGCACATTGGGTCTCCATCTTTGACACCATCCTCACCTCCATCACCATGAGTTCGTGTTCTAACCTATTTAGTTCCTGCTATTGTTTTTGTTTTTTATATATTATGTTCGAAATCCCCCTTTTATATGTTTGTTTGTCTCTTTCTCACATTGAGGACAATATGTTGTTCAAGTATGAGGAGGGTTGTATGTTTTTCTTTTAATGTTAATTTTGCATATTGTTATATTAGTGTGTTTAGGTTGCATATTGTGAATTGTCTTGGTGTATCAATGGCTTAGATGAATGAAATCGATTAAATTTTGAAAATAATCTATTAGGTTGTGAAGAGTCATTAGCTCGTAAAATTAGTGATATGGGTTCATTAGCTAAAACATGCTAATTAATTAGAATTCAGTGTTAGTTTATCATTCTATAAGTTGTCACATTCATTTACAATTTTAAGTCTTTTAATTAAGTAACTTTGCTAGTATTTTTTTCATGAAAACGAGTAGCTAAAGCAACAAGTTAGGTATAATTAATTAAAAAACTTGTTTGTCAATTTTAAATAAATAACTATTTTGCTAGCCTTAAGGTTATTAATAGATCTAGTAGCCAATTAAGAACGTGATGTACTCGAGTAATTAGATCGACATGTATCACAAATGTGTGCCTTCGCATCAAAAGGCTATAATGACGTTCCAACCAAACAACTTAATAAAAAACATGACTTAGTTGAGTAATCAGATCGACATTCATCACCAATGTTTGCCTCCGTGTAAATAGACTAGGTCCATGTCCACAAAAAAGTCAAAAAAATATGTTTTAATAAAACCTACCGAACTTGTAAGTAGCTTAACTTTTCATGAAAACGTACTTAGGATTAGTTACAAAGTTTGATTGACCGAATAATTATTAATGTGTGTGTACAACTAAAAGGGGTTAATAAACTTGACATTTAATTTTTGATTAATATGTATATTTAGTCTAGAGTTCCTAGATGCAGATTTTGTATATTAATGATTTGGAACAACTTGAATGATTGTGCTTAAAGTTAAATTTATTTCATGAAGTTGAAGTCATTATCTCATTACTGCAATATGTGCTTTATGATTTTGTCTGTTTCCTAGAGGATAAGCAATTGTTTAAGTGTGGGGATGTTGATAAGTGAAAATTGCATTGTCTTTTAGGGCATAGTTTGATATGTGTCTAGTCGTTAATTCGATCATTTAGCATGTGTTTAGGTTAGAATTGTGTTAATGTGTTAATTATTTGTGTTTTAAGTGTGTTATGGGTTAGTACAAGCTTTTAAGCTTAAATATTACGCTTTTGAGGTACCTTGGTATGTTTGCTAGTGTTTTAGGGTCAATATAGAAGAAAGAAGGAGTTTTGGAAGACATTAGGGCTGAAACAATGGCCTACGATCTTGGTCGTTCAGGCCACAACTGTGACAGAAGGCTCAGATTTTAGCCACGATCGTGGCCTACTAGGCCAAGGTCATAACCTACGTCGAGCAGACGTGTAGATGCTTACAAAATTCACATTTTGAGGGATCTTTTAGACCTTTCGGACCGCAAAAAAGCCCTAGGGATGCTCAGAACATAAATGTTGGCCCCTGAAAAGTTTTCATTGAATTAAGCATGATAGTTTATGGAATAAGCACGGAATTTGAATTTTTTCCTTAGCATAAATTAGGAGGTCATGATAGAATTATGATTGGAGTTAATAATTTTTGTGTTAGTAGGATTTTATTAGATTGGTTAATTAGATTAAAGTAGTACGAATGTGTAAGGGAAATTTTGGCATGCCACTTAAGGTTAAAAGGCAAGAAGCATTAAAGGAAGGGAAAATATAACTTTTAGCATTCATTAAGGGTAAAAAGGGAAGAGGAAAATGTTGTCTTGTGAAGTGGAAAACCAAAAAACGTGAATTGAAGAGTGCGAAGTGAGAGAAACAAAAAATAGAAGATAGAAGAGGGAGAGAGTGTCGTTGGAGAGAAAAGAAAGGAGAGAAAGAAAGCTAAGCTAGAGTTTGATTTTTCTTGGTCTTAAAGAGTGATTTTGAAGTCGTTCAGGAAGGGAAAAAGGAAGAGGAAGGTTAAAGCTTCCTTTAGAGCCTAGAAAATCGTTGTTTGGTGAAGATTTAAGGTAAGTTTGATTTTAATCTTTTGGATTTTTGAAAGGGTTTTGGTTCAAAGAGCTTATAAAATGCATGGGTTTAAGTATTCTAAGATCAATTTTAGTGATTATATCTTGTGGGTTCTCCAACTTTGAATCCCTATTGAGTGGAAATCTTGTCTTTGATAAAAAGGGAATCAAAAAAGGCAAGAGGAGCTGGAGGAGGAACATCCTTGACCAAGTTTCTAAGCAAGGAATTCAAGGTGGGTAATTTATTTATAGTTATTGTGTAATGGGCGATATGCCTATGTGTGTGTATATGCTTGAATTGCCAAATTGTGAATTGTTATGATGTGGAAAATGCATTATAATGTGTTCTATGTTATGCATTAAAAGATGTATGACAATTTGATATGATTGAATTGTGAGTATGATCATGCTATGCCTTGGATTTGTATCATGGCATTTTGATTTAAATGGAAAGAAGAAAAACTTGAGAATATTTATGATTGAATGAATTGAGCATGAAAATTGATTGTGTTTGGGCGAGAGAGGAACTGTTTCGTAGTCATGTGCAAATCAACATAAGCCTTCTCATGGCTGCCTACTTGTGGGATACGAGATCTAAAAAGTGGACTCGTTTTGTTCACGAAGTAAACTTTGGTTTCTCTGTTTTGTTCCATAAAACCCTTGAGCCATTAGATTTCGCATTTGCATTTTGATATGTTATGCTGAAATTTAAGTGTTATGCTTTGATGTTAAATTATATCTAATATGTCCTATGCGTTGATATATTGAATTATGAAATGTGAATTAGATTTGTGTCGAATTGTCATTTCTAGATTAAGATAAAAAGTGTATACCTATATGAATGTTTATATATATATATATGTTTGATTGTGTGGCTCGTTTCCAATGGATATAAATATATTAGCCACTAAGTTGTGTAGCTCAACCCAATATTTTCCCACTCCTCAGGTGTAGATCGAGAAGATCAGTGATTCTTAGAAGGCATTTGGACCAATTACAAGATAGTTAGCTTTTGTACTAAGTTAGTGGCTAGAATTTTGGATAGCTTTATTAGCACATTGAACATTGAGCATCCAATGTATTTTGTATCTTTGTTAAGACTTGATGTAATGTTGATTTGTAATTAAAGCTATGTATGAACTTCATTTTGATTTGGAAATGAATGAAGAATTGAAGTGAAGTAAATCACACGTTAGTAAAGACTTTAAGTTCAAGAAACTAGATACACAAGAAGGGGGGTTGAATGGTGTATCCTCCTTTTTCTAATATAAAATCTCGAAAAGAAAACTTTTTTTCTTATTAGAAGAATATTACAACTTATTATGTAGATAAATTGCAAATTATTTCTCTAAGAATTTTAACAACAAAGTAAACTAAAGTAAGAGTAGAGAAAAGACAGTGCGATTTTTATACTGGTTCACCCCAAACCATGAGCTACGTCCAGTCCTCAGAGTTAGCCTGAGTGTTTCACTAATCTTCAAACGATTACAAGTATTCTTTCCCTTCCAGAGCCTCTTCAGATCTCTTACAAAGTATTCTTTCACTATCTTAACCTCTCCAGGCTATTAGCATTTTCTTTCTCTCACTAGAAAAAGATTGCGAGCTTTTGTTACAGTAATGTTAGCTCTATTCTAAGTAAGCACAATAAGACTTTTCTCTCAGATTATCTAGTATTTCTAATTTATCTCAGTTTTTCTCTGTTTCTGATCATTATTTTTTTTACATCTTCGACTGCGACTAATATTTATAGTCTTCGTCTCTAACTGCTTCTTTGTTCTTGATAACGGCTTTTTGATTCTTGATAACCGCTTCTAGATAACCGCTTCTTTAGTTGAGTTCTGTAACTAACTCTAACTAAATAACTGTCTGACATGCTACTGTATCTTCGTGGTATCGTCTATGTCTTCTTTGCTTCTATTTTTGGCTTTGCGTTTGCATCTACGTCTGCGTCTGCGTCTACGTCTGTATAGTTTTTGCATCTGCGTCTGCGTCTGCATCTACGTCTGCATCTATATTGACATTGCGTCTGTGTCTGCGTCTGCGTCTGCGTCTGTATCTATATAGTCTTTCCGTTTGCACACTTAACACACTTGTCAAAGACATTCTTTTGTTTCTAACATTATTGTTATTTGATTGTCATCAAAATTAGTCATCGTAAAGTTGTCTTGACTTAACAATCTCCCCCTTTTTGATGATAAAAAATAATCATAATTTTAGATAAATCAAAGTGAATGAATTTTCATTCAATTGATGAACAACAAAAGAATAAGACGACAGCACATAAGAAATAAGAAGACAACAACAATAAAAAATACATATATACACATATATCTTTATCTTTTCTTCTGTTTTTCTTCTCTTCTTTTTCTTGTCTCTCCCTGTCTCCCCTTTTTTTCTTTCTCTTCTCTCTTCTCTTTTCCCCTTATTTTTTATCACTAAAAAATGTTACCTCGGATGCTTCATTATTTCAGAAAACATATGCTGCATCTCTGTTTTGATTAATTTGGGTTCTGCTTCTGTTGTTACTCTTATATAAGCTAATTCCTAATGTAGATCACTAACTGAGTCTTGTAGATTGTCAACCTTAGTATTAATTTCTTCAATCTGCTTCAATAAGGCTTCCTGACTCCACTGCTCAGAAGGTCTTACTTCTTCCATTCCAATAGTTTTGACTTTTTGAATTGGACTTGATGGAGAGAAGGTTGCATC
>JANZXR010048875.1:0-13101 GCA_027575705.1 Erythroxylum echinodendron | reverse complement strand
AGAAACCCTTCCAATTATGCTAACCCATTCAAAAAGACCAATTTACCCTTTCCCATAAGTGAGGGGATGTTACATTTCAGATTTGAAATTGTCTGCGTATTCTCTTCTTTGGTAAGGCCTAGTACTTCTCCACATCCACCTGCCTTGAAAATCTTGCCTCTTGGTTTCCATGTTTCTTAACACTGCATTGTAGCTTTTAAGTATAAGAAACTTTGATTTGATCTTCAAAGGGTTCTAAGCATTCATCCAATCGAATAATTGGGATACACTCTCGTAAGTCTGACATGGATGTAACCAGTATACATATTTGATCAAATTGAACTCTTCTTATCTCAATCTGTAGCTTGGTCCATGCAAATTGGCTTATCAATGAAGTTTGCAATGTAACTTAGTTGTGGTCCAATATTCAACTGGGACATCATGTATGCTGATCCAAATTGGAATATGGTCCTATTTAATGTCCTCCATCTTCATACCCGATCACCAAATTTGTAAAAAAAGAGGTTTGTTATGAATGTGTCAGGGCCCTAATTGAAGAACCTTCTTCGTACCCTCTAAATTGGAGAATTTAAAGAGAAAGACATCATCATTATTGATGAGCAACTCCTCTCAACCAAGGTTTTTCTAGTTATTCGTAACCCATCGTTGAAAAGAGAGATGGTGAAGAAAAGACGACTCACAGTCAATTAAACCACTTCGTAATTAGATTTCATTGAATAATTAATAAAAATATTGCATTATAAGTCTTCTTCCCACATGAGAGTTGCCATCCTCCAGCTCAACAACAACCATCAAATAAGCCTCTCCTCCCCCCAACTACCGACATTAACTTCCTTTTACTACTACCAAAACCTTGTCCTAAACAGTACCTAAAGCAACATTGAATTCCGCAAGCCCTGGAAAAGACACACAAAGTATTACCACCAATATAAACACAAATTCTCCAAATGACACACTGCCTGAACCCCTTAACCCTATTGAGTCCCCTCCTTTGAAGGGTACTTCACAACCCAGAAAGAACTCGAAAAGAGAAAGACTATGTGGAGCTCCATCATAGGAGATTCTAGAAATTTGGGAAAATTTGGATTTGTTGAATAAGCAAAAGATGACCCATTCAGGCCCCCTTGGAGGTGCTTTGACTTGGAGCAAAGAAATGGAGCTTATCTCTGGTAGGTATTTTCCTAGAAAAACGATTAATTTTTTTTGTAGTGCAGGGAAAATACTGATTGGAAAAATCTAGGTTTGGTTAATACAATGGGGAATGAAGATAGCTCCCAGGGGTTATTATGGATAAAAGAAAAATGGAAACAATCCTATTGTGGGGAAATTTTCATAAGGTCCTAATGTAGCGCGTCGTAACACTATTCAACATAACTAGACTTACAACTATAATAATGGTGAATCTAGGTCGATCTCACAAAGAGTGTGTGTAAAGATTTTAAAATGAAAATAATTAGTGTTTAAGTTATAAGGCATTTTTTTATCAAATAAGAAAATAAAATGAAGTTAAACTAACAAAAATAAATTAAAGAAAACATGTAAAAATGATAAAAAGTAATAAATGCTTTAGGGACTCGATTCTTTAGTTTAATCTTGGCCTATACGCAATTAAACATAATCCTCTCCTAGCAACTATGACTCATAGGTTAATAATAAGCTCTGTTAACTCCGGTTTTTCCTTATGTCTTGTTTAATTAAGAAGAGCTCGTTAATTAAACCTACATATCGAACAACCTGAAATAAGCTCTCTAGATTTAATTGGACAACCACATTATGAATTACAAAAATAGATTAATCAAGGTAACAACCACACAAGCTTAGATCATTTAACCTAGGTTATGTTATCCCTAATGATTAAAAACTATTAGTTGTCACAAATGAATCGGAAAAAACAATTACGTATTGTATTCGATTCTAGTAATGGGTCCATACATAAAAATAATCAAATAGAGAATTCAATCATTCTTACACAATACCTAATTCACTAAATACAAGATATCATAATCAATCCTAAGAGTGAAAGAACAACAAACTCAGTGATAGATACGCTTAATCGAGTTCTTCGGTGTCGATATCACCTCTGAACCAGTGTTGGGATATTTAGCCTTCCATGGGTCTCTCTATAGGTGAGAGCTTCTGTCACCCTCTTCTCCTCTTTTCTGAGGCCTCTCTAAAATGATTAAAAACTTTTTCATGTCTCTACCGTCACATTCTATCGTTTTATACCAAAAAGTACGGTTAAAATGGGATAGGTGGTCATTTCTCATGGGTTGAGAAATGTCTCATGGTCGTGAGACACCTTGGTGTGTCATTGGAGTAAGAGATGTCTTACGCCCATGAAAATTCCAAGCATGGCAGTAAGCCAGGTTCTACACTCTTCATGCTCTTCATTTTATGTATTTTCTTGTCTTCTCTTACTTCATGAAGACAAGTGAGTGTGAATCTTTGAAAAAAGACGCAAATATAGTGCTTTCGACTCACTTTAGCACATTAGCTTCCAAATTGTACCTAAAACCAAATATAAACTAAAGTGAATGTCTTAAGCATTTCATAACATTAATCACTAAGTGTTTTAGAACAAATGTATAATCAATTAAGCACATATCAACTTTCCCCCACAATTAGCTTTTGTCCATCCTCGGGCAAAACATCAAATTCAAAATCACATACCTAAACCATTTACTCACGTCCCATATTTTCCAAGAATATATATATATATAAGCAAAGATGAATAACTTTCAAAACCATACCAAGAATTTAACATTGAAAGATTTTACTCAAGATCAATTGACATTAATCACCTTTAGAAACTAAGTATTCTAGAGGTAGACTTGAAAAATGTGTCTAAATAAGAAGTATTCATGGGTGCACACAAATACCATTCATGATCATGACATTCTACAACTTCGCATATCATTTCATTTCTCCACCACTAAGGGTCACATACATAATCATGAATCAAAAGGCGTTTTAGGGTTATAATGTGGGCAAGGGTAAGGTGAGATATATTTGGGTGCAAACATAAAAGCCATCAAAGCTAGTGCAACAAAAGTAACACTCAATACATCATCAAGCACAAAAACTAACATTCATTCAAAAATAGGTACCATCAACTGTCATGAATGAAAAAACTGTGTTTCCTAGCTTAAAATCAAGTTCTCTTACCACAAACGATATCAAGCATATGTCACTCACAAAAGTCAATAATAAACAAGACCTTCTAACCATAGGGAATAACCCTTAGGAACTACATCTCCCTTATTCACATTATACTCAAGTGACCCTTTCATTACAACTTTAAGAGGAAAGAGTAATAATGAGTAACTTTGCTAAATTTATGCATTTCCTCCTTGATAATTTTATTTAAACATTTTTTCTTTTCTTTTCTTGTTTTGCTTCTCTTTTTTGTTTTTCTTCTTTTTAATATAAAAATTAAAAGAAGCTACATCAATATGGGAATTTCATTAATAAGACATAAAATAATATCTAAATAATTATAACCATCCCCTATATATGCACACCCCTACACTTGTAAATCCACAATCATTAACAATCAACAAATACTCCATTAGCTTTAAGGCTTAGGTAGGACATTTGGTTAGGTTTAAAGCATATAATGTGGTCATTAAAAAAAAGGCTAATAAAGCTCAATGGGCTTAACAAAGGAAAAATTCACATCAAAGGGTAGGCTATTTAACTAATATAGTTTATAAAAAGAAAGAATGCCTATATTATTTCTATGTTAATGCATGTGATAAAAATTTGGTCTTGAATAGAAAATTAGAGCAAAGTCAGGATGAACATGGTGGGTTAGCCATGGATTCATACATAACATGTTTGATAATGCAGCGGAAGTGTCGGAATCTAATTATGACCATATGACATCCCAAACTTCTAGAAACTTAGATGCATGCATATCCACAATATATGAATGTGAAATTTTAGTACATGTACCTTTTTGATTCTCTTCCTTTCTTGTTTCTTCTTCTTGTTTAGGTTGTTGCAAATACCAAACTCTTCTTTGATCACCCAAGAACATGTTAGGGGTGGTTTAAGCACCAAATTATATGATTTCAAGTAGATGCTCAAATGGAGAGAAATATCAAGACTATGTTGCATAAACTTTGAGTTATGTAACAACTGCATAATTTACATAGACAAAATGCAAGATGCTTCTTTCTCACTTTAGAACACTTCTAAATCCCTTATCCTCTCACTAGAGTGTGTTTTGAAATGGTTATCCCACTTCTTGTACATAAGTGAAGAACTCACTTATGTCTATCTGTCGAGCCTTCGGCCACAATCATGACTCATACTTAAAACAGCCATATACACTTTGTTTTTCATCCGATCTTTTATGCATATGACCCTTAGGTTTTTGATTATTTTAGGCACTTGAATTAACTCTTAATTTGAGCAAATCATGGATGGTTTCATGCCACTTGAATTATCTCTTAATTCAAGAAAATCATGAAGGGTTTCATGGTGCCAATTTACCAGAATATAAGTGGATTAACACACAAACTCTTCGATAGTTAATTATCTGAATTATAAACCTTTCTATAGACAATTATCGTGCAATTCATCATTTCACCATACTATACCTCACTTGGTTTGGAGTATGGGTTATGTGTCAACTTCCACTAGACATAATATGTCACATCTAGTCCAAGTGATGTTAGTTCTTGTCACGGGATCTCATTATTTTAAGTGTCATTGAAGACTCTCTTTATGAAACATAACTACTATAGCTAGAGAATCTTGAGTAATGATCCCAATAAGAGGCCGTGGTATCATCTCCTTTTATTAGGAGTGGTGAATCCTTTATTGGTTACCCAATTACCTTCGAATACTAATAGCTATACTCAATCACCACCCTATGAATGACCTTATCTTGAGGTATCCAAGATATCCTTGAGTACCTCAAGTTTAAGGATATTTGCACCATTACTATGATGAGATTAATCATTGTCATTTAATGGATCATCCATATGATAATATCATAATGGGTCATCGATGTACTTGGTACTCTTAGTAAGCATTCACATGTTAACTCTAAACATATCATGCTTGCAGTTTGTGAGTTCTACTATTTGATTAAATTAAAGAGTATAAAATGTGCTAGTCTATCTAGATTAATAATGCCCTATCTTATTAATCCTACGATGAAAGATAATTTAGATACTAACGTAATTACAAATGATAGGAATCTCATTATTATGATCTCATCATCATTTTCTTCATGCTATGTATTGTATCATGGATTTCATTAATTCTATTTAAGATCGACATCAATTCATATATAAACGAACATCAAATTAATGAAAATAGCCTTTTGCTTTATTAATAAAAAAAGTTTATATAAAAGTGCTAAAAGTGATTGCCTTTAGGGCACTACTCTAATAGTACATGTCATGAAGGTCACATATAAATAAAAGACAATGAGATTGATATGAATGTGTCAGTCTATAAAGGCTCAAAATCTCACTGGTTTCTATCTACCACTAGTCAATACTCTTCTAAAGATAATACACATTGATCAATCATAGGAGAAAAAGTACATGCTAAGGTTAACAAGGATTCTTTTGGTCAACTCACACTCTAATCATGACTATATAATCCTAGAAGCAATAGAAAAATGAGAAAATGTTTGCTTGTTTGTTTTATTCTCTTTCTCATTTCGTTGAAAACAAACTTAAAAGAACATAAAGACAAAACAAACTTAAAAAAAACATGCATGTAAGAAATAAATATGAAAATGTAAAGAAAAGAAATAAACTTCCCTTAGGTTGCCTCCCAATCAGTGCCTTTGTTTATTGTTGTTGTCTTAACTCCATACTTTCCTCTCAGAACAAAATTATGATCTTAGGTGTCATATGTGCTTCCTCCATTTGAGATTGTTTTAGATAGGGCCTAAGTTGATGACCTCTAATTTTTAGCATATTCCTTATCTTCAGATTCTCAGTCTTTACTGAGTATCCAAACTCTTAGAATATCTTGAATGTTTCTTCACCTTTTTTCTTCTTGTTTGATTTCTCCAATCTGCTATGTAAAGGTGAAAGGTTAATATTAACAAAAATAAGGGACTCAACGTTTACCTCTGAGCTAAATGATAGTCCATTTTCTATTTTGAGCTCCTTCTCAACTTCTTCTTCATAAGCAATCCCTTGCGTAGTCTCTTAAGATTCTCAAACCCCTTTCCACTTTGTAAGATCTCTGCACTAACGTCCCTTGGGTACACTTCGAGTTGAGATGGTCACATCTTTGTGCTTTGTGATGCTAAGCGGCTAATAGCTTCCGCCAACTGACCCATCTGGCTTGCCAATTTTTGGATTATAAAACTTATTTCCTACTGGATTGCATCTCTTCATGCTCAAATTGTAAAGTATTAGCAATACAAACATTAGCTAATTCTTCTAGAGATGTAACTGAGTTAGAATAAGGTGCTTCTGGTGTATGTATGAATTACTGTGCCCATTGCAGCTCATCTAGGTGGTAGTCTTATTGGCTATCCCATCCATAAACTAAGTTTGGTTGATCACTCCAAGCTCTGTTATATGATTGGGAATATGAGCTATAGTGTAACACCCTACTCTTGCAAGACACGTACCCGACATCCTAAGTGATATTCGAGAATATACCCCGTGGGGGTGGTATACTAGCACAGCCAGTCAGTAAAATCTCGTTATAATTTTTTTTACAACACACATATATGGAAATCAATAATCTAATTAGGCCCATTCTTTTATTTAATAACATCAAAATCACATTTATTATTACACTTGATCACTCTCATTCAAAACATTTCCAATTTCAGAAGTTATCATAAACAAAAAATTGTACAGAAATCACGGAATACATAAATTGATACAAAAATAAGAAAATACAGATGCAGACGCGAACTGATCCTGATCTCTATCTCTTACTTGAATGCAGTGGCTATAGTCTCGTTTGCCTAAGGAGCTAACTCTTTTGAGGCTGAAAAAATATTGCAAGTTTTGGGTGAGTTTTGCGAACTCAATGAGGAAACCATCATCGATGATTCACTCAATCTATGCAAGATATCAATACATATAACATATAATTCAAATATTTGCGTGTTGTGTAAATTATCACATATCACATTATCACTTAAGGGTAAGACAATTTTGCATTTCATACTTATTAAAATGTATATGAAATGGTCATGTGACTCTTTTCCAATTGTTACATTGTTGTGATCGAGTGCCCAAACTGTCCCGTATCTATTGTAGATATCGGGCTCATTTACACTGTCCCTTATCTGTTGGGGATACAGGGCTCATTTTACATAGTGAGCCTTTGGCTCGTATAAACTTTTTGAGCTTTAAGCTCTTTTTCGGTAGCAACTCAGGTCACAACTCTCATTATCTGATCATGCATTCATGTATGGAATGCATCTCTCATAATCAATCAATCATGTCATAAAGCATTTAGTTCTTCACATTCACGTACAAGTAGCACTTTAATATCACATTCATTCATCAGAATCATTAGACCTTCATTTTACAGAATCAACGCAATCAAATCACATTCATTCGATAATTCAAACTTAATATAAAACAAACAATTAATTGAGTGAGACTGTCTAGGTTACTCACAGTACGCTCTAGATTAGCATTTGCTTCCAAGATCTGAAAATGTCTGGATGTGGACATTTTATCCTGCACATCAATATTATACAATACACACGTTGTACACACATTAATAATTGCACAATCTTAAGAATTCATTTGTGCACAAATGTGTATATGGACTATGTACAATGCATGCTCAATGATAATCCCGAGTATCTTCCCTTAATTCACATCTTAAGCTCATTCGTACATCAAAGCTTACATAAGTCTAAATCAAACTTAGGTTAACACTTCATTTGTACAAAGTTATTCTAATTTAATCATTCAATCATTCCTTAAGGTTATTCAAGAATTAAAGATCACAAAATATCCAATTCATCATTCATCTTTACTTAATACTCATTATTCTTCTTAATTGAATCACCTTAGCCATCATAGGTTCACTTTTATTCAAATATTGTCTCAAAATTTCATATTTAAACACTCAATACATAACAATTCATCCTTAAGTTCTATCCCCAATCATCACCTTAACTATATCACTCATTTAATCACTTGTCTAAGCATCATACGAAGCTCATTTGAAGCTTCATTTAAGCCTAGAAGTATCACATAAAAGTCCCTAACCAATTGCAAATTCAATCCAAATTTTTTTTAAAAAAAATGTGATGTTTAACGAATTCCCACGTTCATGGGAAGTTCCCATTTTCCCACAGACGTGGGATTTGTTGGCAGAAACTTTCCCAGCCAAATCCTTCCAAATTCCCAACTTTTCTAAATCTATTTTTTAGGTCAGTTTTGTATGACCATTATGACCTAGAAAATGAGGTTTTTTGGCAATACCTACTTCTAAAAATTGTTCCTATATGTCTTAAGTTTCTAAAGAACCTAAGTTCATACAATTTAGTTTAGTATTCTGAAAGTTATAAACAATTTACTACATGCTGTTCAGAAACAGAGACATAATCCGAAACTCAAATTCAAGACAATTTCGAAACTCTTAAAAGGTAGAATTCAATCTCAATTTATTCATGAAAATTGTATCCATTTGTCTCTATTTTAATATAAATTAACAATCATCCTATTTGGATGCCTATAATTCAATATGTGGCCAAAATACAGAAGTATGTTCAGTAAAAACACTCCATCTAGCATATTTCAGCACACCTTTAACTTCATTTTCATCCTAATTCATCTCTTTTACTAAGTCTATAATTCCTAACTCATGTCCTCATTATTTCCTCTTCATTTCCACTTCCATTTCAACTTAATATCATACACAACAATTCATGATCTTTTTTTGATCAATAACCCGAAAACAGAACACATAGCATTCATTCATAAATCAATTTTATGCACTTCTTTCAACCACATAATCTCTACATCAATTTATGAATCATTAGTTATCATACACATCAAGGCAAGACATGAATATACCTAGATTTTTCCTCATTCACGCCCAACACATTTATCTATACTATCATGATCATTATTTCAAATTACACATCAAAATGCTTTTTTTAACTTTACCCACAAAGATTAAAACCCAACTTACTTGATTTAACTCCAAATTCTTCAAGATCACACCTACCCTGGCTTTTTAGGCAACCCATATACATCACCATTTCAAGATGGGAAGTTGGGTCTTTCGTGAGGAATGAGAGAGAGAGTGCAAGATGATGGTAGTAAATGAAGGGTAAAAATGAGCTTCAACTTTGATGATGGTGGAGAGAGTATCGTGGAAGTGAAGAAGAATAAAGAAGAAGAGAAGAAGAGTGTTGAAGACTTTATGATGCTAGGGTTCAATGCCAATTATCAAGGAATTACACGACCACAAGTGTAACCGACACATAACTTATTATAAGAGATGGCAAATAATAGTTTTCTTTGGACATCAAAATGAAATAGACAGTAGTCAACCTTCTAAGATCCATAGGGAATGATTATTGTAGATTCAGTGATAGCTTTGCAGGTTGAGACCACCAACCTAACTTGACAATTGAACCACCAGACAGCCACCTCTTTCTCTCTGCTAAAAAAATTTAGCATGGATGTAAGCTATGTAGATAATAGAGTCATATCACAATTGATTGCTTCACAGTGGAGAATAACTACATGCAACAGTCCAACTTCATGGGAGCACAATGTGCTTAGGGAGGTAATAATTGATAGTTCTGTTTTGCATTATGTTTTAGGGTGTAATTTTTTATGTAATTAGTGTGAATTTGAGTGTTGAGTGTGTGTTTATGAGTTAATTATGTTAGTTTGTGTGTTTATATGTTAATTTGTGCGTTTAAGTGTTTTTTATGGGTTAGTTTGAATCTTTAAGCTTAATTGTTATATTTTTGAGATACCTTGATGTGTGTGTTAGTGTTTCAGGATAAAAAGCGAAGAATGACGAAGATTCGAGGAGTTTCAGGTGAAAACCATAGGCTACGATCATGCACAGGAAGCCACGATCGTGACAGAGAAGGACGAGCAAGTAGCAGCCAGGCCACGATCGTGCACATGGGCCATGATTGTGTTAGAATCTCTCCAAGTCAGGCCACGATCGTGCATATTGGGCCACAATTCTGACAGAAATGTTAAAGCGCCGACCGAGCTTATAGAAAAACTCGAGTTTTGAGTGAGCTTTTGGATCGTTTCGACCCCAACTTTGACCTAGCACCTAAAAAGTGTAAATAGAACATGAGAAGTTAGCGGGAGCGACTAGGAGAGAGCATTAGAAGAACTTTGAGTAGCCACCCAACGAAACCCTAAAAGAGACCTTGAGAGATTGAGAAAGAGACGAAGGAAAAGAGAAGAGGAAGATGACGCAGACACGACGTATTCCCCGGATCAATAAGCTTTCCGAAGTCGCAACCTGGCATCATCCCGTCATAATTTTGGTTCATATGCATTTCAATTTTATTTAATTATGGAATTGATATAGATAGTTGATTATGTACATTGTGGTTGATGTTCTATACTCACCCTTGGATTATTATTTTTGATTTAATGAAATCTAATTATTTATGTGTTCATTAAATTAATTGTGATTTATTTCTGCACTTAATATCTCAATAATAAAGAGAGAGTGAATCAAGAAAAAATGATTAATTTGGGTTAACGAGGGTTAGGCAGAATAATAGATTCGGAATTAAATCAAGTTGGTAAATCTTGTGAAGAGTGATCACATTAGGTTTCCAATTGTTTATTAGAGAACTTAAGAACTAAATAGGTTTTGGATAGGTTAGTAATTGAGAGATTACAACCTCTTATAATTTGATTAGGGGTTATACTTTAGGGTTTAATTATAACTTAAGAGAGAGTGGTTAACCCTAGGATCTTTTAGAACTATTAATTCAATGAATTGTAATTGGTTAGGTTGTCATTAAGGAAAGGTAACTTTCCTTAAGTCTTTTTTAGTAAACTCACTAGGTGGAACTTGGGTGTGTGATCATTGTTTGTTAATTGGCTAAATTTCATTACTATTCAATTTCGTATTTAAATTGTTTATTGTCATCGTGATTGTTGTTAATCATTATTTGCATTGATTTATTTGGTTTATTTGGTCTATATAATTCTTGTGTTTAAGTTATTGTTTGTTAATTATAGTTTAGTAGTGCTTCCGACCTTAAATTTAAGACTAGTTAACTCTCCTCATGGGATCGATACCTTAGGTAGTATGCAAACGACCCGTGCGCTTGCGAAATTTACTAAGGTATAAATAGTAAAACTTAGCGAGTGTAACCTTACGATCAAATTTTTGACATCGTTACTGAGGATGCGACATTTAGTTCTGTAGTTTAAGGCGTTAGCTTAGATTTAAGTTTTTGGTTTTATTTTTGTTTCGTTCGTTCTAATTCAGGATTGTGCTCTTGCATGAACATAAGAGTCACGAGAGGTTCGAGTCGTGTAGCAAAGATGATAAATTTAGACATCACACCATTAGAACGAACCCTGAGAATAGCTCGGCAAGAAGTAGAACAAGAGATTGGAAAATCATAAATGGCTGAGGAATTTCAGAGAAATGTGGATCAGGAAGTTAACCCAACAATAGAGGACCCCCATGGACTTTTTAAGGCCAGGGTTTAACCCAACGAACCAAGGAGTGGCTAGATCGCTTATTCAAGCAGTCTCATTCGAAATCAAGCCAGCCCTCCTAAACATGCTTTAGTAGAATGTTCAATTTTATGGACTGGCAAATGAAGATCCAAATGCACACATCGTTAGTTTCCTTGAGATCTGTGATACTTTTCAATATCACCAGATGTCAGAGGATGTTGTTAGGATTAGGTTGTTCCCTTTCACAATTATAGATTGAACGAAGGCTTGGTATCACTCACTGAGCCTCACTAACATCACGACGTGGGAGCAGCTTGTGCGTCCCTTTCTTGACAAATACTTCCCGTTGACAAAGACCATAAAGATAATTAAGGAAAATAACAATTTCCAATAAGGTAAAGCACCGGCCACGATCATGGAAGGTAGGGCCATGATCATGCTCTACATCGGGCTAACAGAAAAACTCAAGTTTTGAGTGAGTTTTCAGATGTTTCGACCTCGACTTTAACTTAACACCTATAAAATATAAATAGAACATGAGAAGTCAGAGGGAGCAGCTGGGAGAGAGCCTTGGAAGAACTTTGAGCAACCACCCAACAAAACCTTAAATAAGACCTTGAGAGATCGGGAAAGAGACGATGGAAAAGAGAAAAGAAGACAACACAGACATGATGTGCTTCCCAAATTAAGAAGCTTTCTGAAGTCGTGACCTCCCATCATCCCTTCATAGTTTTGGTTCCTATGTATTTCAATTTTATTCAGTTATAGAATTGATCTAAATAGTTGATTATAGATTGCATTGTGGTTGATGTTCTATACTCACCTTTGGATTATTATTTTTGATTTAATGAAATCTAATTATTTTATATGTTTATTGAATTAACTGTGATTTATTTCTGCGCTTAATATCTCAATAATAAACTGAGAGGGGGAATCGAGAGAAAATGATTAATTTAGGCTAACAAGAGTTAGGCAGATTAATAGATCCAGAATTAAATCAAGTTAGTAAAATCTTGTGTGGACAGATCATATTAGGTTTCCAATTGTTTATTAGAGAGCTTAATAACTAATTAGGTTATGGATAGGTTTGGTAATGTTGGATCGAAAAATAAAACATGCATCAATTTAGAAGAAACGGTAGATTTAAAAAAATATTAGAAATCAAAATTTCAGCGGAAGCAATATATCCAAATCAACATGCCAAGCCATAAATGATACGGTATATGGAAAATAATTATCATAAGAGTGGAGATTATATTACCGACTCCTTTTTCTACAGCTTTAACTCCTCGCTTTGCTATCCTTTCCTTCTTTAGCCTTGCTTTTGAATCCTTTCCTTTGTTAATGTATCCTCTCCTTTTTGTTGCATCCTCAACCAATCTAATCTACCACTTGTTCTTCTTGGACAACTTGGTTAACAAGATCCTTTGGTGGGAAAGGAGAAGAAATATTTGGAGGA
>JANZXR010048854.1:0-13103 GCA_027575705.1 Erythroxylum echinodendron | reverse complement strand
TTTTATATGTTGATGATATGCTTATAGCATGTAAAAGCAAAGTGGAGATTGAAAAATTGAAGACTCAACTGAGTAATGAATTTGAGATAAAGGATTTGGGAGAAGCTCAGAAGATACTAGGTATGGAAATTGAAAGAGATAGAGAAAAAGGCAAGAGTGGTCTGTGTCAAAAGCAGTATTTGAAGAATGTACTACAACGGTTCGGGATGAATGAAAATTCAAAACTGGTTAGTAGACCTCTTACTCCTCATTGCAAACTTAATGCTTCTATCTCTCCTAACACAGATGAGGAGAGTCATTACATTACTCAAATTCCATATGCAAGTGCTGTTGATAGTTTGCTGTATGTTATGGTGTGCACATGGCCCGATATTTCACAAGTTGTTAGTATTGTTAGTAGATTTATGCATAATCCAGGAAAAGAGCATTGGTAAGCTGTGAAATGGATTCCATGGCATATTCTGGGTATTGTGGATGTTGTTTTATTGTTTCAGCAAGATGAAGTTACCGGTCAATGTGTTGTTGAATATGTGGATTTTGATTATGCAGGTGATTTGGACAAGCGTAGGAATCAATTGGATATAACATCATTATGGTGTATAAATTATTTAAAGAATATGATACTTTATCCTCAATTAAAAGCTACTTGGTCAAGATAGACTTCTTGAAAGTTTTAGATACAATAAAATAGGAGTTCATTCACAAATGGTTGCGGTTATTTAACTTCCCTAATCCCTCCTTTGTTTGTGGAACGAATCATGGCCTATATCACTATTGGTTCCAATTCCAAAATGTTTATTAGAGCTAGTGGAGTTAGATAAGGGGATCTTTTATTCCTTTTGTCAATTAAAGCTTTAGCTAGGTTACTGTAATACAACAATGTTAATAATTTTCATAATAAGTGTAAGGAGCTACAAATGAGTCATTTGATATTTTGGCCTTTACAGATTTACAAATTAGTCATTTGGTATTTTGGCCTTTGCAAATTAGCTAACCCTGATCCCTCACAAACTTTGAACTTTGAAGATAACCTTAAACATGTTCGGTGTTCCCTAAAATATTTAGCCTAAGAGCCAATTGAGTTTTAACTTTAAACATGTTCCCTAAAATATTAAACATGTTCTCTAAAACTTTGAGTTTGATTGTGATTAGTGATTACCGAGAGATTGTCAATTTGTCAATGGATAAAGGACATACGGGAAGCATCCAATCAACATTCAACACTCCAAAATTACCACAACAATCAGCAGTAATTCTCAATTTATTCAACCATCATTAAACAATCACTAATTCTAAATCAACAGCAATTCAACAATCACCAATTCTGAATACATTTTCTACGATTGGGTCACGGGAAAAACAATCACTGCACCAACAATCACCAATTCATTCAACAAACTCACACCTACCTTTACCGAAAAAAATAGGAAATGGCACCTGGGTCACGACTCCCTTGCGACGGAGGACGGTGCTTGGCTCACGACTCACGATGGGTCAGTAGGTCTGATGGAGAGAAGAGGACGAGAGCATCGAATGAAGAGTGAATAGGAGAGCCTGAGGCAGACGTAGACGCTGAGAGTCGGAGGCGGAGCACCAGAGGCTGAGAGTCAGACTGCGGCCTGTCGGAGAAGAAGGGTGGGAGGCGTGGGGCGCGGAGGCGGTCTCGCGTCGTCTGGGACTGGGAGCTGGGAGGTTTTAATCTTCAAAGGGAAAACGAAGAAAGAGGCAGAGACGAAGGGTGGGAGGTGGAGGCGGAGGTGAGGCGACACGGTGGCGTCATGCAGTCTGGAAGTGAGGGAGACTGGTGGATCTGGGAGGCTGGGATCGGGGCTGCGGAAGGGAGGGAGAGAGAGGGACTGACTCACTGAGGGCGAGGGAGCTGGGAAGTTTTACCGTAAGTTGGCAACGTGAATTATACGATGTCGTTTTATAACAATTAAATGCTGTCGTTTTTAGGTCTACCTGCTACGGGCCAACCCGCGGGCCAGTCTAACAGGCCCGCGATTCACCATCCTCTTCACGGGCCGTGAGCTGCCTACGGCCCGCCCCTCCCTGGCCCTTGGACCATGGTCCACGGGCCATGGCCCAGCTCAGCCATTTCAAGGGGCCAATTTTTAGACCTGTGGCCTGATCTATGGGCTGGTTTGACGAGGCCAAACCTGTTGACTTCAAGTTGGGCCGGGCCGGGCCGGGCCGGGCCACTTTTTCCATTCCTATTTAACCCTAATTGAATTAATAGGAATTGATTGAACGATCTCTCAACTTACCTAATGACTCCACCGATTCAACTAGTTATTAAACTACCCTATGGGTGATCAATTGACTAATCGAGATCTCTCTTTTAACTATTCAATTAACATGATGATTGCTAGTCTATAGGTTGCCATCTCTCGTTGTATAATCCTACACAAATTTCATCTCAATCACTCTGTCAATTTGTTGCAAGATGACAATTAAGAACAACAATCAATAAAGACAATTCAATTCAATGAAATAGGAGTTTTGACAAAATAATTCAAAAGCATTCCCTAAAATGAAATCAGCCTAGCATGGTCCCCATAACATCATAAACAATCAAATAAACCATTTTTACAAAGAATAGAAGAGGTTAAAATGATTAAAAATTGAGTAGAAAGACTCCTTCTCTTTTTTGCTAAAATGTAGAATTTAAGTGTTAATGTGCTATTTTACCTAATCTTAATGATGATCCTTGTCTTCAATCCTTCCTTAATGTTTTAAAAATGTGTTCTTCACTTAAGGATGGTGTTTCTATAGGTGAGTGTCGTCTCTCTTTAAGATGGAGGCTTAATGAAATTTTTATAGTTCAAAAACCCTAGGTTTAATAAAGCCTCACAGATTGCCTCGGATTACAATTCCAACGTCTGTGGGAATTTGCATGATTCCCACAAGCATGGGCATTACACACAGATGCACTCCTTATTTCTTCTACGATTCCCATGCTCATGGGAATTTGTATGATTCTTACGAACTTGGGAATTTGTCACAGATGCACTCTTCTTGTTTTCTCTTCTTTGATCGGTTGTTCAACCTCCAAGTTGCTCCCTCTTCTTTCCTACACAAAAATAATCAATTCTTACGCTCAATTAGCATCAAACACACAAGAAGAAAAATGAAAATCAAATTTAATGAAAACATACAAAATGAATCCTAAATTACAACAATAAGCAATAATTATGCTAGAAAACACATGCTAATTACCTATAAAAAAATATCTTAATGCACACCTATCAACATCCCCACACTTGAATCTTTGATTGTTCACAAGCAAAATAAATCAATTCTACCACTTTCATTTTCACAAACATCAAAGCATACAATCCCTTAAATTCAAGCCAACTTAAATATCAAGTTAAGGCACAAATCATGACTACTTTTTTTTTAGTATACAAAAGCAAACTCACAATTGACACAATCACTCAAAGATAAGTAAAGATACACAAATGAATTTTCCTCACAATTTTCACTTATTTCGCTCAAGTGTTTAAGGCTAGTGTTTTTCTCAAACTTCCTATAGGAAACTACACTATCATAGGCTTGTTAATACACCAATTCTCCTCTACAATGATTACGTGCATAAATAAATCAAAAGGACTTGTTTAGGGTTGTAATGTGGTAAGGGTTAAGTTGGGTCAAAAGAGGGGAAATAGGGTTAAGCATAAGCATAAGTAAGTACAAAACGGAGAAAATGGGATAAAAAACATAACTAAGAGATATACAAATATAACTAATATTCTGCACTTATTGATGCTATTCACTTGTTCTTCCTTTTTCTTTTCTTTTCTTTTTTATTTTTCATTTTTTCATTTTGCTTTCTTTTTCTCCATACATGGAAGAAATATGAATCAAAACTTGCACTATATACAATATAGTCAATAGGCAGAAATATACTCAACTTGTCTCCATAAAAATTTCACATAATTCTAACTAATGTTTTACTTAATACTTTACCAAGCTTGTGAAAGGGTAGGATAATGAGGTTTAAAGTGTTAAAATTTTAGGTGTTTTCAAGAAATAAAATGTTAAGGCTCAGTGGGGGTAGCAAGGAGTTATACAAAGGTGGGTCGTTTAAGCCAAGGGTTAAAGCAAGAAAAAGCGCCTCGATCATCTCTATTAAGCATGCATCCAGTAGACTCAAACTGATTCAAAGCAAGTTATGAAGGTAGTAAACTATAGAAGTACACTCAACAAGGAAATGAAATGACTCTATATGGAGTCATATGGCGCAATTCTCACTTTAGCTCAAATGAAAACGCATTATGCATCTCTACACTACCTCATTATTTAAATGTCAATTTGTGACTAAACTTATGTAACCAACTACTTTTCATCACTCTATAAGTAGCCTAATCTGATTTCAAGCATGCATTCAATATAATTTCAACTAACATGATAGAATCTCATGGCAACATTTATCAGAGTGACTTAAATGTTGTTCCATTGCTAACATAAAGCACCATTTCTGACACAAAGTACATACAATATGCCCTAACATGCATCCTATTCAATACAATGTAAAAAAATGCAATTAAGAAAGTTGATGTCACGTCCCCACACTTAAAGATCATATTGTCTTCAATGTGACAAGTCAACCCCCCAGTGAGTGAAAATGACATTAAACCAAATAAAAATGAAAACAACAAAAGCAAAAGAAATTGAAACAAATGAATGATATTAAACTAAAAAAAAGATACTGAAGTCAAACCAAAATTAAAGAAATTAGAACTAAACAAAAGACATAGCACACAAACAAATAATATAAAGTCAGATACACAAGAAATGAAATGCGTTCACACACAAGAAACAATAAATTTTAAAATTTTAAGGGATAAGAAAAGCTTATTTCGATGATGGTGGTGATGGTGATGGTGTATCAGCTTCAAAATTGTTCCTCTGACAGAAGTTGAGGAACCTCTTCTTTAAACTACACTGCTCCTTATGTACTGTCTACATTTGTGCACTGAGGTCATTTAATTTAGATGTTACCCATTGTTGGTTGGAGGCTATTTGTTCAAGGGCTTGTTGGAGTTAGTTAACCTCCGTTGATGCACTTGGTTCTACTACTACTGCTTCGTCCTCTGGATCCTGAGCTGTTTGAGATATGGAAGGTTAAGACGTGACTGTACTGATGCTTCTTTTATTTCTCACTGCATTGCTTGTGTAAGGATTACGAATTTCCATAGAATGAACCTCTACAATCTCAAGACGCCTAAAAGATGATATATCACATATATCATTTGGCGTTGTATACATCTCTTCCAAAATATGGTTATAAAAACGAGCTAAAACAGTAATAATAGACCCCATTCCAAAGTATGAACTCTTTTTATTGAAAGCACTAACGATTGATCTAAAAATTCTAAAGGATGCGTTGATTCTAACATTTCAATCCATACAGCATAAGAAGAAAAGTTCTTTAGTCGAACATTTGTTACTTTCAGTTTTATTGAATATAGTTAAACATATGAATTTATGCAGCAATAAATATTCGACACTATGTGTTAAAGCATTCAGTGCATTGCATAAATCAATACTATCTTCTCACGTTAAAATTTTCCAATAAGCATCCATATAAAAATCAGTATGGTCATCTAAAACTTTTATCTTTTGGAAACTGAAAAGATGACGCATAACATTATAATCCAGTTTGTACACATCACCAAATAATCTAAACCAAAAGATATCCATTTTTAGGGTGTAACAAATAGTAGTGAAAATTTCAACTGTCATCATAGGGTGAATATGCAAGTCACATCGGAAGAACCTATTCGACTTGATGCTGTCAGCTAGTTGCTCAATCTTTGTCCTCACTCCTATGTTGCCATCAAATCGCTTTTTCCTTCATCAAAAACTTGATGGCGCACTTTGTTACCCATTTTCCAAGCCATCATCTTCTTCAGTGCCATTGTTATAGAAAAACCTGCAAGAACAAGAGAGAGTATGAAATTCGAGCTTTGGAGAGAGAACAAAAAACTTACCTAACTCCTTGTTGTTTTGAAAGGTTAATTCATGAAAAGAAAATGAAAAGAATATGAGAATAATAAAAGAATTAAAGAAAGTACCAAGAATCTAAAGGAAAATTGAAGAGTGTTAAAGAGTGGGATGAGAGGATTTCATTGGTTAGAGAGAGAGAGAGGGAGAGAAAATTTGAAGATAGACTGAGAGAAAAAAAGAGGAGGGAAACTTTACGTTTCCCTCCGGATGGGATTCCCACGCTTGTAGGGATTCCCATAATTCCCACGAGCATGGGAATCACCATAATTCCTATGAAGATGGGTTTTCTCCCCAAAAACTTTCTGGAGAGATTTCCCATTCTTGTGGGATTCACTTTAATTCCCACGAACTTGGGAATTAGTGATCCTAACAATTTTAAACCTTCTTCCAAGCATAAATGAATTCTCCATGATCCCAAATCCTACAAACACCTTAAGATAAAATCATCAATAAGAAATTTGAAATTAAAACAAATTGATTTAAACAAAATCAACATGAACATCAATGAAACACAATTAAAAAATGATCATAACTAAAGAAAGAAAACAAACAAATATGTAAACAAAACAATCAAAAGGAAATAGAATTCCATGGGTTGCCTCCCTTGTAGCGTTTCTTTTAAATTTATAACTCGATGCTCTTCTTTCATTAGAAACTTATCTAGGATCAATTATAAGCAGCCTGCTTCCACCTTTTTCGTTCAACATTGATTTTGTAACCTGTAAGTAAGCTACAAATTACAAAATGAACAAAAGGACAATATTGATAAAGTTGACCAAACCAATTAATTTTATCAATGTTCTTTTCATTAACAAAATGTCAATAAGATAGGGAATAACAAAACTACCTGAATCTTCCATCGAATCAAATAGTTTGTTTTATACGAAAATGAGTTGCTCTCTTTCTTCCTTAATCACCTTCGTCTCCTCTGGTTCTTCCTCTTCACGAATAGAGACTTTCATAACTTCTTCAAACTTGATGCATATTGTCATCTGTTTTTTGTCTGTTTGTTCTTTAGAAGATTTGAACACATTAATTGTCTTGAATGAGCTACTATCCTTTGGATTCTTAGATACATCATTCATGTTAAATGTCTCTTGATCATCATCAATCTAAATGATATAATTCTTTTCATGAACATCTACCTAAGCTTTTTTGATATTCACCTTTGGTATATCAAGAACTAGTGAATAATAGGGAGGGTTGACATTCTTTTCTTCAATCTCTTTTTTCATCTTTTGCTCTTCAATAAAGTAGGGTTCAACATAGTTTTCTACTAGTTCTTCTAGCTCTTTCTCATTCTTAAGTGTGATAGCCTCATATTACACTAGTTGATGCGATTCCATATTTCTTAGAGATTCTTCCACACTTCTCTCACAAAATTCACAGGAAAGTTGTCTTACTTGAATCTCCAGCTTGTGAATCGAAGAGGCATAAACTTGGCCATTTTTTAAAAATTCAAATATGTCTTAATGTTCTATGTGAGTAGTTGCATTGTTGGACCAGTAAAAATTTGGGTGGTTTTACCATCTCGCAGTGTACGTGTTCCAATAAGAATTAGTACTTCCCCAACCATACTGCGCTTCATTGTAATTTACAAAAGTTCCTTACTTCCTATAATACCTATCTTCCATCATTGTTCTTTCTATTTCTTCTCAGCATCTAGTTTTTTAGATTTCCATTCCTCATTCTAAGATGTCTTGATATGTCTCTACTTTACGCCCCAAACTTCTTCTTTACTAATTTTTGTTTATCTTTGCGTACTCCTTATGTTCATACACCTGCAAATACACAAGGAAAAGTATCAAAAACTCTTAAATCAAAGTAATCTAAATTAAACACGATCCTCAATAATCAATCCCTAGCAACGATGCCAAAAGCTTGTTAAAGGTAAAACCTATCTACTTGTTTTATACTTAAAAATTGCAAGTGATCAGGTCATGACTTGTAGTTAAAAAGAGCAGATATTGATCCCACAGGGATTTATGCCTAGGCACTGCTTAATTTAGACATAACTTTGTTTAAGAAATGAAATTATTAAATGAAAATAATCTTGAAAATTTAATTAAAATTAAAAGATTAATGTAAATAACGGACAATATCGCAATTGCAGAAAATCTAAATTCAAGATTCTAAATGCGAGAGATTACTTTTTTCCTTATTTTGTCTCACTCGTATTTTATTGATTGAATTGTGTCTCTCCCTAGATTTCTAAAAGTAATAATTACCCTCTCTCAAGGTGTAACTATTTGTCCCTAATCGAATTAACGGGAATCGATTAAACGATCTCTTAATCTACCCAATGGCTTTACCGATTCAACTAGTTATTAAACTATAATATGGTTGATCAATTAACTAATCAAGAGATATCTTATAACTATTCAATTAATATGATGATTGCTAGTCTATAGGTTGCCAACTCTCGTTGTACAATCCTACATGAATTTCATCTCACTCATTCTCTCGAATTGTTGCAAGATGACAATTAAGAACAATAATCAATAAAGACAATTATATTCAATTCAATAAAATAGGAGTTTGGACAAAATAGTTCAAAAGCAATCCCTAAATTGAAATCATCCTAACATGGTATCCATAACATCATCAACAATCAAATAAAACATTTTTACAAAGAATAGAAAAGGTTGAAATGACAAAATATTGAGTAGAAAGACTCCTTCTCTTCTTTGCCAAAATCTGGAATTTTGGTGTTGATGTGCTATTTTTCCCAATCTTGATGATGATCCTTGTCTTCAATCCTTTCTCAATGCTCCAAAAATGTGTTCTTCACTTAAAGATGTGTATCTACAGGTGGGTGTCGTCTCTCTTTAAAATGGAGGCTTAATGATGTTTTTATAGTCTAAAAACCCTAGGTTTAATGAAGCCTTGTAAATTGCCTCATATTACAATTCCCACATCCATGGAAATTTCCATGATTCCCATGAGCGTTGGAATCACACACAGATGCACTCCTTATTTCCTCTATGACTCCCACGTTTGTGGGAATTTGCATGATTCCCATAAACGTGGGAATTTTTTCATAGATGCACTCTTCTACACTAAACTAGAATAATAAACAACAATTATGCTAGAAAACATATGTCAATTACCTATAAAAACATATCTTAATGCACACCTATCATATGTGTAGTTGGTGAATTCAAATTTGCAAAGTGTTTATGCAACTTAGGTATGAGTATAAATCTTACTTCTTTGTCGATATTTAGAAAATTGGGGCAAGGCAAAGTGAAGCCACCTTCGATGCTTATTCAGTTAGTTGATTAATCAATTAAGAGACTATTTAGGGTGGTGGAAGATGTTTTAATATAGGTGGACAAGTTTATGATCACCGTGGACTTCGTAGACTTAGATTTCGAAGTGGATAGGAACTACCCACTAATTCTTGGATGGCCTTTCATGAACACAAGGAAAGCATTAATAGATGTTCATAAAGGCAAACTAATACTTTGGATTGGTGAAGATCAAGTGGAGCTCAATATGAATAAATTCTTGAAAAACCTGAAAGAAAGCAGCTTTTCATGAAGATTGATATTATTGATGAATGTATTAAAGCGTAAGAGGAAAGATGCTTTGAAGAAGTTAATTCTGAGGAATCTAAAGGACGATGAAGTTGAGAAGGAAAATGAAGCCGATTTTAAGGAAAAAGCTGAGGCAGAGGAGTCAGGTGTTCAAATAAATCAGGACATATTAGTACGAACTAAAGCACCTATTCCACCCTCTACTGAGAAGCCACCAACTCTAAAGTTAAATCCATTACCTATACACCTTAGATATACCTTTCTAGGTGAGGGCCAAACTTTAAGTGTCATCATTTTCAGTCAACTAGATGAGGAATAAGAGAGTAAGGTGATAAAGAATATTAGAGGGCAGATGAAGGCCATGGGATAGCTTATATTTGAAATACGAGGTATAATCCTAAATGTTGTTCTATATAGGATAAACCTCAAGTAGTAATCTAGGAACATCAATGAAGGTTGAATCCTCCTATCAAAGAAGTGGTTAAAAAGGAATTAGTAAAGCTTTAGACATGAGTATCATATAGTCGATATCAAATAGTGAATGGGTCAGCCCAATATAATGCCTACCAAAAAGAAGTGTGGAATGAACATAATGGAGAGTGAAAGTGGAAAGGTAATTTCCACAAGAACAGCAATAGGATGGAGAGTCTGCATCAACTATTGCAAACTCAAAAAAGTGACTAAAAAGATCACTTCTCACCCCCATTCATTGGTTAAATGATAGAAAGGGTGGTTGGCCATTCTTTCTATAGTTTCCAAGACAGTTTATGGAACATTACATATAGATTAATGCCTTTCGGGTTATGCAAAGCTTTAACTACATTTCAAATGTGTATGATGTTTATCTTTGTAGGTATGATCAAGGACTTTGTGAAAGTCTTTATGGATAATTTTTTCATTTTTTGAGACTCTTTTAAGCAGTTCTTGACTAATTTGGACAGAGTATACCAAAGATGTGAAGAATCTTATTTAGTTCTGAATTGAGAGAAGTGCCATTTCATGGTGCATGAGGGCATATTTTTTCCACACAAAATATCATGCCAAGGAAATAACAGAGAGGCTATTTTATATTTTCCTTTGTAAAATAATAATAGGTCATCCATAAAACATAGATCAAACAACTTCAAGTTTTTGTAACTAGCAATGGATCAATAACTTATAGCATATATGTTTTTGGTGTTATGAGAAAAGATTTAGTGATGGCTTTCTATTATTGCTTATATTAAGCAATATATTTTCTAGAGGAGGTTAGAAGTTAACTGTATTGGAATTATGCTTATCCTCTTAATGTAGTAGTTAGCAGGGATAGTTTAGCCAGGACTATATATTCTTGCTTATTTAATTGGTAAAAATATACTAACTGGTTTCTAGCTCATTACATATTTAATATGGTAGTGTTGCTTATTTAATGTTCTTTTTGATATTATAACTATTATCGTATGATCAGGTTGGTGGATAAAACTAATGCATCCATTTAGCAAGATCCTACATTAATGTTAAATGTGTGTTATATTTCCCACGTCAGAGAAATATGAAATTAAGGAACCTCCTTAAGCTATAAATGGATGGCTCCTTCACCTTTGTTTATTGTCCCAAAATGAACAAGTCTTTCTCCCTTATAAGAATTTGTTTGTTTTTCCCTCATTTGTAATTCTTCTCTTCAAAATAGTAGAGTATTTTGGTTCTGTTTGAGGAGTAGGTAAGTTCGAACCTCATAAATTCCTGGTGTTCTCTTTCTTATTATCTATTAAATAGCTACTGATGAGTATAGTTGTAGTGATATATTTTCTATTAATTACATCGCTAGAAAATTTCCAAGGAGTGGTATTTAAGCTGAACGATGTGTCACATCAACTTTTGAAAATTGATCTGATGTAATTAGTGGTACATTCGTTCATTCAGTATTCATTTGAGCAATAGGGTGAAAGTATTATTGGTGGAAAATAGCCCAAATTCCACAACAATTGGTACAAAAGCCAAGGTTTTTTTAGTATACTCTTTGCTAGCGGCTTAGTCTAATCTTCCATATTAGAAAAGATTTTCTATAGGTTATTGGCATTCCGTATTAAAAGCTATTGAATAGAATTTGAAAGAAGAGATGGAAGAAATCTAAGATATGATCGCACCATCCACATCAACAACTTGAACCTTGTCTATTCTGGCAAGGACTATTGTGACAAATTAAAGATTAACGATGAAGATTTTTGATGGTAAGGACATTTTGGCATATGGAAAAGTGAGGTTCTATATGCTCTCTTTCAGTAAGGCCTAGATATTGCCATTAGAGAAGAGAAATTAGAAGGTATGGATGAGAAAGAATGAAGACTATCAATCTTCGGTCATATGGTATAATTTAATCATGCCTATCTATAGAATAGAGGTATCCATTCTGTAAGGAGAAATTATGAAAGGCATTGGAGGAAACATTTTTTAAAAAAATATTCAAAACAAGCTTTACATGAAGAAAAGACTATTTCTCTTCACTTATGTTTCTAGCACCATTATGAATGATAACATCACCAATATTAATCAATTGGTAGTTGATTTAGTGAATATAGATTTGACATTTGAAGACAAAGATTTGGCTTTGATGTTGTTAGGATCTCTTCTTAATGAGTTTGAGATCCTTGAAACTACTCTACTCTATATAAAAGTTAAAGTGTCTCTGAATGAAGTTTGTGCTACCTTGTATAGTTATAAGTTGAGGAAGAAAGATAAGAAATGAAGAACAATTAAAAAAGCAGAAGCATTGATAGTTAGAGGTCTTTTGCAAAGCTGAAAGATGGGAAAGAAAGGGAGATCAAAATCTATACCAAATAACGATAATTGTGCCTTTTGTTGGGGAGATTAAACACTAGAAAAAGGATTGTCTGAAGCTGAAGAATAAAGGCTAACTTGATAAGGGATAGGACAATGTAGGTTTGAATGTTGCCAAATGTGATGATGTAGACTCAAATCTTTGATTGGCTATTACATCCTTAATAAGCTCTTCTAGTCCATGGTTGCTATTTAAGCTATAACCATCATATATGTTCCGATAAGATTGGTTCTTTGATTTTAGATAGCTAAAAGGTGGAGTTATCTACATAAAAATTAACAATCCCTACACCATAAATGGGATTGGTTCAATTTATTTAAGGAATCACGATGGAATAACATAGACTCTAACATATATTAGATACGTGTCAATGGTGATGCTATCGTCTGCAACCAAATATAAAAGAAATAACTTCCATTAAAACAAATTAATGTAGTAGCGGTAAGCATATATTGTTCCCACGAGGAATTTTTAACGGTAAATGTTAGCGATGTTTAAAACTAAACGAAAGTAATGAAATGGGGGGGGTGGGTTGATTCATGATAATTTAAGGAAAAATATTAGAAAAATAAAAAATAAAGAGAAATAATTAGATGTAAAAATATAAGAGACAATCCTTAGATTTGGGTCACCGATGTTATCACACTAAAATGGATTCTCGATATAAAATTTCAATCATTAATAAACATTCATTGGGGGGTATTTTCTCTTAAGTGTAATGACTAGAAACATGT
>JANZXR010048843.1:0-13103 GCA_027575705.1 Erythroxylum echinodendron | reverse complement strand
AACCAAGGCTAAGAATCTTTCAATAATCTCTCCATCATTGTTGACGTATCTAAGAACCAAGGCCATTTGCTCCTTTACTGAGATATCGCGTGATTCATCAACCAAAAGAGAGAACTTGCAATCTCCAACGTCTTTTAATATGGCCCTAGTTGTTTCAACTGCACAACAATTTGTTACATCTTTTTGAACTTCGGGAGAAATCATCTGACTATTACCAGGAGCATTTTCTAATGTAACTGCAGCAACTTCTGGTTTTCACAAACGATACCAATCATTTCTATATAAAATTTCCCCTATTTGAAGACTGAGATGATTCATCATGCCCACGATAAGCCAATCCCTGATTCAAAAGCAATCGAATCAAATCTAAAGATGAAGTCAAGCGAATGCGATAATTTAATTCGTCTTCCGTATCATATTTCCTGAAATTGTATTCAACACATTGCCTTTGATTTTTAAACCCATGGAACAGTATTCTACCTTGATCATGTATGCTATTAACTGTACCTTCATGTTCACTAAAAATTGAAAGTGCTTTCTTCCAATTTTTGCAGCCCGTACTCACAAACACATCATCTCCATGACGGTTGGCATTAAGGGGTTTAAAAAGATAACAATAAAAACAAAATGCTGCATCTTTTGCTACACTGTACTCCAACCATGCATTCTTCTCAAACCATCTAGCTTGAAAACTCCTATTTTCTTTTCCAAATTTTCTTTTTGGAAAAGTATGGCCTTTGGGTTGGCAAGGACCCTTAGAGATGTATTCTCTCAAAATGCAATCTCTATCATTGACATCATAACTGTCAATGGGTTTCTGCAGTCCTGGATCACTAACTATGTCATCCGAACTCAACTTTATACTTTTAACATTAACTCTTTCTTAGTTCACAATCGAACTCGAAATCGAAGTTGAATTAGGGCGATTATTTGGGGTACTTGTTGATTCAACACTAGACTTTTGTTTTTGGGGAAAATATTCTCCATTCCTATTGCAAATCAATTCAATTTCATAATTTGAATCAATTTCAAATATCAATTCAATCTCACAAATCAATTGAATTTCCCAATTCAATATCACATATAATTTCAATATCATAAATCAATGCTATTCACAATTCAATTTCATAAATAAATTCAGTTTCCCAATTTAATTAAACCCTAACCTAACATCTAATCAAATGAATTTTCTAATTCAATATCACAAATAATTTTAATCTCACAAATCAATTCAATTCACAATTCAATTTCATAAATAAATTCAATTTTCCAATTCAATTAAACCCTAACCTAACATCTAATCAAATCAATTTCTCAATTCAATATCAAAAATCATTTCAATCTCATAAATCAATTCAATTTCAAAAATAAATTCAAATTCCCAATTCAATTAAACCCTAACCTAACATCTAAATTCAATTCTCCAATTCAATTAAACCCTAATCTAACATCTAATCAAATCAATTTCCTAATTCAATGTCAAAAATCATTTCAATCTCACAAATCAATTCAATTTCAAAAACAAATTCAAATTCCCAATTCAATTAAACCCTAACCTAACATCTAAATTCAATTACCAATTCAATTAAACCCTAACCTAACATCTAAATTCAATTCCTAATTCAATTAAACTCTAACCTAACATCTAAATGCATTAAACATTAACCCAAAATAATTACATTAACATTTAATTAAAATAATTGCATTAACCTAAACCAAAAATAATTTTAACAACAAAAATTAACAAAGCATACCTCAAGGTCAAGGAAGCAGTCGACTGTGAGGTTGTCAGCAGAAAAAGTGAAGAACAGCAGAGACGAGAGAATGATTTTCCTGATACGACTCGCAAGGGACCTTTTGGTTTGGTTTTGTCCTTTTGGGTTCGAAAGAAGAAAGAATGAAAGATAGATGAAGAGAATCGTGATCTGAAAGTATGGCATGGCTTGTTGTGTATTTGTTTCTTCAGTCTTTACTAAATTACCCTCGATGTTTGGTCTTAATTATTTCTGATTTAGATTTGTGACACTTGTCACTTGGAGCTTACAAACACGAGCATTGTTTGTTCCACTTTCAAAATCGCAGAAGATCTAATTCTTCTTGGATTCATTGAACCAAATTTAAGCACGTTAAGAGAAAAGAAAAAGTTGCCTGCATCAACTTCCCAGCTTCTGCGACTTTAATATTTAGAAAGTTACTTTTTCTGAAAAAATTCATAACGTAAACAATAAGAGCACCAGAGCATGAAGTTCGATGTTAGCAGGGGAAGATGGAGATTCAGATGGTGGCGACTGGGGTGGCAACGGTGTCGGGAAGGCAAGGAGTCGGTCGGAGATGTGGGCGCGGGGCGGGCTGGGTGGCGGCACCGGTGGTGGCAAGCGGGCTAGCTGGTGGTTGCGGAAGCCGGGGCTCAAGCGGGGGGCTTGTCCCTCACTGCCTCTGCTCCTGGTTAGATGTCGTTCTTAGATTATTATAAACCTTTGCTTTAAATGATGGTAAGATATAATACTTATGTCTTTATAAATGTTTTTTTAACTCATACCTTCATAAATCATTTCACACATAAACAACTAATACGAAACAGTCAATTTTACCAAATATTTTTAAATAAATATCTTATGCTATCCACTAGTTAAGTCAGCCATATTAATCTGCTGTCAGCTAACTGTTGATAGAATCAACTAATAGCTAATACAATCCATTGATTGCCTAACAAGGAATAAAACTTGCAAGTACTATTTTTTAATGTAGTTTGAATGAAATTTATAATTGATATTCTTTATATACAGATTAGATACATGGCTTGTGTATAAAATATATTATTCATCTGTTTTTTTCCTTTGAGAAACTTGAAATTTCACAAGGATATTTGTGGATTTGTCTATTTTAAGCTGATTTTCCCACCTTACATACTCTTTGTATTGTTTATCTAACTAGATACAATAGCTTAGTGCATGCTGAGGGGTACCTAAGGAGTCATAAAAGCTACTAAGTACCAAATGTATTTGAATGATTACGATCTTTGTACAACTACTACTGATATTTTTTTCTATTTGATTCCCTCACTGTTAGTCATTAAATGAATAAGAACTTATTACCGTTTTAGTGGTAGCTGGTAGAGGTTTTTGATAAACAATTGAAAATTAAATATATGAAGAGGATATTATCAAGCTATATTCAATTCAAGTATCAACTAGAAAATTATAACATTAAGATATTAGATTTTTTAATAATAAAACCAAGGTTTTAAAAATCAGACTGGACCGATGGGTCATACCAGAAAAAGTTTGAACCAACTAGCGGTCCAGTTTGGTTTCACCTAATAACCTTTATGTATAAAAACTAGTCGGTTTATTAATGAACCGGCCAATTTTTTATCGAACCAGTACAACCAGTTTGTCATTGTATAGAACTACAATTTTGGGTTGCTCAATTTCCACCTATTCGCCTTAAAAAGCTCTAGACCTTTCGTTATAGAAACAGAGGATGAAATCTGGGTTTCGATTTTGAGTTAAACAAACTAAGAGAGAAAGCTAAAAATGCGAGGTTTGAGTACAATAGCTGCCGCCATTGAAGCTTCTCCTAGAAATTGATGATCCTTTAGACATTGAAGCTTCCTTTGGAAAGTACAAAGGGCTAGTCCATCTAATAAGATGAGTGCACTTCATAGTTATGTTACCAAATCATTTCTTATGTGCTTTTCGTTGAAGACTTCTTAAATCGATCGATCTAAATAAACTAAGAATTTCATAAATTTACTGATATCTTGAACAAAAGGAAGGGTGCCTGTCTTCTAAAGTCAATAGGGGAGAAAGAGTTATATCGCACGATGGCTGAATCAAAAGTAAAATCTATCTTCTTCCCTCTTTGTTTCAGTTTAATTCTAACACCTTCTCCTTATATTTGCTTTACTCTTCTGCCAAGGATCTGAAATTTCTCAAGAGCTAGCTGCTTTAGTACATTCATGCTCTTTCTTGCCTTCTATGTTTTTTTTGAATCAAACAACATCTAGTTAGAAGTTTCTATGTTGATAAGTGATTTTTTATAAAAATAGATGGGATCTATGGAATTTATGGTCATTTACAGTTGATTCTGCTCTAGTGTTAGCCAAAAACCAACTATTATTCACCCTTCCCTATTTTTGAACCAATGTTCTTGTTCATTTGCTCTTTTTGTAAATTTGGCGTTTAAAAAGAACTATTAATTTACTAATATGGCAAGTGCCTAGTCATAGCTAGTCTTTGATCTTGCATTAATCCAATAAATGGGTCATGTTGTCTATGGAATTGGGTTGTCTTTGAAGAATAGTGAACAAGAAAGTAGAAGGGCCTTTTGGATTTAAATGTTCAAACTTTAGGTTTTAAATTTTAGCAACTGAGCTTCTATCACATTATGTACTTATTATCTTTTACATTAACAATAGTGCTTTTTCATTCTTGTAATCTGTTATGGATAAAAGGATGTACACGGAAAGAAAAGACACTTAGAAATGTTTGATGAAACTTAAGTTGTCATGTAAAATGCTCAGTCAAATAGAACATTAGCGCAAGAGATTAAATATTTGATTGATTCTAGGTTTTGTTTCGTAAAAGCATAATCAGAGTATATACTTATTTTCTTTTTTTCTTTCTTTTCGTTTTACAATTTGTGATTTTCTCTTTAACTATATGGGGATTGCTCATCTTTGGAGGTTACAAATTCTTTACTAAAGGCAAGAAGGAAGAGGTAATTAAGCTTTGATTCCTCTGTTCTCAACTCGTAGATTTGGAGTGTAACGCCAGACTCTTTAAGCCCTTTTTGTGTTCGTTTGTACTTGGAGATATTACTTTATATTTATATATACATGGATATATATGAGTTCAATTTTGTATTTGAAACCTTTCGGTATATATACAGTGATATATAATATTATATGCCCTTATATGAAATTAGAGTTCATCGGTATGTAAAATCTTGCAGATTTCTGACATATAAGCTTCTAAGTATGTAAAATCTATTCTATTGGATGAATATGGCCATGGTGGCCTAGCTAAATGTGTTATAATGCCTTAGAGGTGATTAGACATGATTTATAGACTTATTGGACACTTAGAAAGCTTAATTTGAAAAGTTGATGTACATAAGGGCTTATTTACAACTTGTTAAAAGTTAAGGGACTTAAACGTAATTTTTCAATTCTTAGAAGACTAATATGTAATTTTATAAGGATAAGGAGCTTAATTATAATTTGAAAAAGTTCAAGGACCAAAATGAAAATAAAAATTTTGGTCATTCTCAAATTTTGGGCTTAATTGAAAATTTAGGAAAAGTTTGAAGAGTATAATGGTAATTTCACATAAACTAAGGGCAAAAAGGTAAATTTTCCATGTTTGATCAAAGAAGAGTCAAAATTCTAGATCCTTCTTCTTGTGTGTGTTCGTTTATATTTGAGTAGTAAAATACATTACATTTGTATGTATAAAGGCTCGGGAGCTATGAATCAAGGAGCTCATATCAAGGATTATTGAAGTCAAAGAAAGTGTACACCTTCTTTTGAGATGAGCTGGGAAAACATATTTCTCAAATGGGTTTAGGACATTCTAAGATATGCATAATGACTTATATGAGAATTTTGAACCTAGGTAATGCATAATAAAATTTGATCTCAAATACATGCTAGTTACTTATATTTTTAATAAACGACATTGTTTTGAATAACTTTGCACTTGGAGTGAAAATGATGTTTTTATTTTGTATTTTGAGGAATGATATTGTTTTCAACAACCCTACAATTGAAGTGCAAAGGACAATGTTTTATTTTCTGAAATTACATTTTTGAGTAACTTTGCATTTGGAGTGCAAAAGATGACTTTCACAGCATGAAATAATATTTTGGAACTTACTTATCATAATCGAGTCATGTATGTTGCATGTATGTATTCGTTTTTGGCTTCGAATGATGTCAAGGATCCATTTTATCGGTTGGTTCGATAAATAAAGGCATGGTACCTTACTTCATTTTAGTGCTAAATATTTTTATATGATTTTTTGTTTGATATTGGTGAGGTAATGATTGGCCAATCGTGCGTTAGGCACAATAGATTAAGTGACCCCCATACCTTTGACGCTAGTACATAAAAGTTGAGTCCTCATAATCGATACCATTTTACGGGACTTGTGGGTGATTGCACACCTAAAGGTCTAGTCACTAACGAGGTCATCACCTAACGTCATGACGCTCTTGTCAACCGTATTCTGGACTCACCACAGATGAAAGTCGAGCCAACACTAGGATTCAATGGGTGTGCACACTAGTTTTGTTTTCTAGTGGCAACACATATAACTATTTTGGCCTATTTTGAGATTTGACTTCCTGACGAGTTTTGATTTTATATGTGATGCTTTTCTGCTATTATGTACTGGAACTGGAACTTATGTTATTTGAAAAAGTGATGAATAGGCTAGGCCTATGTGGTTCCTAACCAGTATGGGATTAGTTATAGACTAGGTCTATGTGTTTCTATGTCATACATATTCACTTTATAGGTGGTTCTATGCATGTTAAATGTGTAAAACCGTCCTTAGGTTATTTAGGCTATTTCGGTGTGTACCGGGTTCAGTTTGCGATATATGTCTTTTTCCTGATGACTGAGTCCATAGTGTACTCACCCCCTCCGCTTTCTAACCATGTAGGTTAATTTGGTGAGTTTGAAGCTATAAGTGCTTCATGCGGCCTTTTGACATATTCGGGGCATTACTGCACGTGGTTAGTCTCTATTTTGTACTTTTATTGTATAGTGGCTCATGATTATGTTGAAATGCTTTATAATTTTGTAAATTAACTCTTATCTGTCTTGTTTGTAAATGAATTTATGTATGAACATTTTGTACTATTATTGAGATTGCTCTTTCGTGGACTTCAAAGTCTATAAGTTGTGGTAAAGTTTTAATGTGAATATAGAAGTGCGTTTGAATTTGATTTACAGGTGTTTTTCATTTTGGGATTTTCAAAATACAGTCATTGTATTGCCAAAATGTTTTGTTTTAAAGATATCCAGTTATCCTTGCATAGTCAGGTTAAGGGTATTGTGAGTATCCTTATCCCGAGTATGCGGCGGTTGTCATGTACCTGATGTGGTTCCACATCGTGACAATTAAATTGGTATAAGAGCAAGGTTTTTATGTTTTCAAAAGTGTTATTGCCGTTTTCAAAAGATTCATGAGCCTTAGGAGTTGAGTCTAGGTGTCGATAGTCTTTGGTCGAGAAGTTGAGTCTCGAATCGTTAAGTTGACATCCTTAACGGTTGGATGATTTCGATCTCAGTGAGATTACTTGTCAACATTCTTTGGGGTGTAAGAGCCATCAAATAAGCTAGCCTTATTCTGATCTTTTTTATTAAATAATGTCTCTTTTTCTTTAATTTCGTATTGATTGCATGATTGGATGAGGAATGGGAAGACGTCGCAAGGCTGGACCTTTGCGACTCAAGCCAAAGGAACACAGCACTAAAGCAGTAGTAGAGCCTACTGTTGCTAGCTCTTCGGCTCATAAGCAACCTCACACTAAAGTACCATTAGAGGTAGCACAATCAGGTTTGCCACCGGTACCGAGAGAGGCTCTGCTAAAGGTGATGACACAGTGGGCAAAATACATTGCGCAGCAACAGCCTAGGGCTGGAGCACCACAGATGCCACCACAGGTACCGTCACTTCAATAGCTAGTAGTGGTACCTAGTCATGTGCCAGAGTAACATCCGATGCTTGAAATATCGAGGTATAATAAGAAAGCAAGGAACCTCAGGTATGGTACCTTTGATGAATGCGGTGATGTTACTGAGGCCAAAACTTAGATGAGACGGACCATTGAGACATTCTATGATATAAGACTATCTGATGAGATAAAGTCGAAGGTAATTGTCCGATTGCTAGCAAGTGATGCTAGATTCTGGTGGGAAAATGTCCGAGGATGCTATCTTAATCAGATTTCCTGGGTGGATTTTATCAATGAATTCAATGGACAATATTATTCTAGATTTGATAAAGATCATAAGAAAGCTACTTTCTTTACACTAACACAAGGGAATAGATTGGCACACGAGTTTGAGAAAAAGTTGAGAGAGCTTGCCACCTATGTCCCAGAATATGTGGCAAATGAAGAGAATATGTGTGTTCGGTTTGAGACTGGGTTACATTTGGCAATCCAGGAAAGGAAGACAGTTACCCCCACCACCACGTTCTTGGAGATGGTATAGTTGGCCAAAAGAGCCGAGAGGTTAGTGGCACAGGAGACAATGGGAGAAAAAGAACCAGATAAGCAAAGAAGGTCCCTTCAATCAACAACCCAAAAGGAGCTGTGTTAGTTCAGTTTTGAGTAGTATTGGAAGTGCTGCACCATCAACTGTTAGTTTATGGTCACCACGACCAAGAGATCAGAGCACTACCCCTACTACTAGCTCAGCTTCTCGAGCTGGACCATCTTGGTCTGAACAATGTAGAAACTGTAGAAAGGTACATTCAGGCAAGTGTACGGAGATGAGAAAGTATTTTCAGTATGGAGAGACAAGACACTTAAGTAGAGATTGTCCACAGCTGGCTTGGACTTTAATTCGAAAGGGAGACAGCTCAGAGCAACCAGTGAGACACCGAGGAGAGACTATTAGAGCAGGTGTTCAGTCTTCTAGATCCATACAGAGGATTGGTATGGGCAATAGTATGCCTCCAGCAGGTCTGTAACATTCTTCTCAGCGAGCTCAAGCATGAGTTTATGCAGTGACAGAGGAGGACGTTCGAGCCAATTTGGACATAATTACAGGTATTTTTAGGATGAATACTTTTATATTGCTGTATTGTTATATTATGATGTATGTTTTATATAGTGCTGGTAAACTCGTAAATAGTATGAGTTAATAATGCGTAAAGTTATCAGGTGTTATGTGTGTTCTCGATAGAGACACTAGAGTTTTGATCGACACTGGTATTTAAAGATCCTCTGTTAGTGTGACCTTCGCCGAGGACATTAATCATCCCCTGAAGATGTTAGATCCCCTTCTCATTATAGACACTCCTTTTAAAGAGCAAGTGGCTCGTGATGAAGTATATATAGCCTGTGAGGTAAAGGTCAGTGATGTTGTGCTAGAGGTAGATCTTATTTCCCTCGGTCTCCAGGATTTTGAGGTGATATTAGGGAATGAATGGTTAGAGAGGCATCGCGTCAGAGTTGATTGTTATAAGAAAAAGGTGGAGTTTGACATTCTGAGTGGAGTCCGAGGGAACAGAGTGTTCCATCCTGCAAAATTTATGGATTTTGTGATGTTGTTCGGATTGACAAATGTACCTACAAAATTTATGGATCTCATGAACAGGGTTTTCCATCTTTATTTAGATTAGTTTGTTATAGTCTTTATTGATGACCTTCTAATTATTGGTTTGTCATGGTCTTTATTAATGACCTTCTGATTTATTCTAAGGATGGGGTAGGCATCTCCAGATTGTGCTACAAATACTTCACAAAAGACAGTTGTACGCGAAGTTTTCAAAATGTGAATTTTGGCTAGAGGAGATAGGATTCCTTGGGCATGTGGTATCCGGAAAAGGTATTTATGTGGGCTAAAAAAAAGTGGAAGCCATACTTAAGTGGGAACAGCCCAAGAATGTGACAGAAGTTTGCAGCTTTCTAGGGTTAGCTGATTATTATCGGAGATTTGCTGAGGGCTTCTCAGTACTTACAGCCCCTTTATCGAGGCTTACCCAGAAGGCGGTAAAATTTCAGTGGGATGACCAATGTGAGGCGAGTTTTCAGGAATCGAAGAGGTGATTGACTTTTGCATCAGTGCTTGCTCTACCTACCCAAGGGGTTAGGTATGAGATATACAGTGATGCCAATCATTGGGGACTTGGCTGTGAACTTATGCATGCTGGGTGAGCGATCACATATGCTTCTAGACAGATGAAGAAGCACAACTAAATTATCCTACTCATGATTTAGAGCTCGCAACGGTGGTATTTGCATTCAAGATTTAGAGACACTATCTTTGTGGGGAGACTTGTTGTACATAGACTGACCACAAGAGACTGAAATGACTAATGACACAAAAGGAGCTAAACCTTAAACAAAGGAGATTGTTGGAATTAATTAAGGATTATGACTTAGTGATTGACTATTACCCGGAGAAAGCAAACGTGATAGCCGATGCACTGAGTCATAAGTCCTATTTGGTAGTAACTGTCAGGCAAAATCCTTATATGACTCATGTGATGAGTATAAGGAGCCTTAGGGTTGGACTCTCAGTGGCTGAGGATGACGGAATAGTGCTAGCACAGTTTGAAGTTTGGCTGACACTATTTGATGAAACCAGGAGATCACAAGCCGATGATCCCAAGTTAGAGGTCATTTGAGAGAAATTACCATACAAAGAGGATGAGGGGTTCCGACTGAGAGAAGACATATTATTAGTCTTCAGAAACAGAGGCTGTGTACGAGATGACCAAGATCTCAGGTGAGTTATCTTAGAAGAAGCTCACAATTTGGCTTATGCTATGCATCCTGATAGCACCAAGATGTATCGAACTCCTGAGAGAGCTATTATTGGCCAGGGATGAAAAGAGAGGTAGCGGAATTTGTGGCTAAATGCCTTCCCTATCAACAGATAAAGGCAGAGCATTAGAAGCCAGCAGGTATGTTATAGTCTTTGCCCATTCCAAAATCGAAGTGGGAGCATCTGATAATGGACTTCATAGTTGGACTACCTCTTACATCAAATGTTCAAGATGCTATTTAGGTTATAGTGGATCTATTGATGAAATATGTTCATTTTCTACCTATCCACACAACCTACTCATTGGAGAGGTTGGCAAATCTGTATATTGATGAGATTGTCAAGCTACACGGCGTACTAGTTTCTATAATATTGGATAGGGATCCAAGATTCACCTCTCAATTTTTGCTGAAATTTTAGGAATCTTTAGGGACTAAACTGAAGTTTACTACTGTTTTTCACACCCAGACTGATGGTCAGTCGAAGGGGACTATTTAGACACTAAAAGACATGCTGAGAGAATCTGTGATAGAGTTCTAAGTGAGCTGGGATTGGCACTTTCCTTTCATAGAATTTGCTTATAATAATAGTTATTAGATAAGTAGCGGTATGCCACCATATAAAGCACTTTATGGGAGAAAGTGCAGGACACCTCTATATTGGGATGAGGTTGGTACAGCGAAAGACGAAGGAGCTGAATTGATAGAAATTACCACTCAGAAAGTAAAAGTAATCCAGGAGAAAATGAAAGCCAACCAAAAGTCAATTGGATAAGAGGCGACGACCATTAGAATTTATAATTGGTGATATGGTTTTCCGTCATATAATACCATGGAAAGGTATAATCTGATTTCATAGCCGATGGAAGTTGAACCCTCAATATATTAGACCTTTCTGTATCCTGGAGCGCATCGGGACTGTGATGTATTGGTTGGAATTGCCACCGAACTTAGATAGGATCTATAATATGTTCTATGTTTTGACGCTTAAGTAGTATATACTAGATCCATCTCATATTTTGTAGACACCTCCAATGGAGCTAAGAGAAGACCTGAGTTTTGAGGTAAACCTAGTCCAGATTCTGGATCAGCAAATAAAGAGGTTACACAGTAAGGAAGTTCCCACGGTCAAAGCTCTTTGAAAAAGCGACAGGGTTGAGGAAATGATGTGGGAGTCTAAAGATGCTGTAAGATGTCAGTTCCCCATTTATTTATATCCTTGACTTAGGAGTTTCAAGAACAAAACTCTTTTGAGGGGGGAGGATTTGTTGGACTCTTTGAGCCCTTTTTGTATCGATCTTTACTTGGAGATACTACTATATATTTATATATACATGATTATATATGAGTTCAAAAATGTATTTGAATCCTTTCGATATATATTGTTAAAGTAATGCTCTAAAGGCAATCACCTTTAACACTTTTGTACAAACTTTATTCTGATTAATAAAGAGAAAGGCATTTTTTATTAATTTGATATTCATTTATATAGGAATTGATATTGATCTTAAATTGAATTAATGAAATCCATGATACAAAATATAGCATGAAGGAAATCATGATGGGATTATGATAATAAGATTACTATCATGTGCAATTATGTTAGTATCTAAATAATCCCTAGTCATAGGATTGATAAGACAGGCCATTATTAATTCAGACAGACTAAAATATGGTATACTCTTTGATTTGATCAAGCAGTGGATCTCACAAACTGTAAGCATAAGTTGCTTATAATTAACATATGCATGCTTGCTAAGAGTATTAAGTACATTGGATAACCCACTATGAGATTATCATATGTTCGATCTATCGAATGTCAATGATTAATCTCATCATAAAAATGGTGCACATATCCTTAGACTTAAGGTACTCAAGGATATCTGGGATATTAATCCTATGCTTTGACATGATTCCTTGTTACCTCAAGATGAGGTCATTGTTAGGGTGGTGATTGGGCACAACTATTAGTATTCGAAAGTAATTGGGTAGCCAATAAAGGATTCACCACTCCTAATAGAAGGACATGATACCCATGGCCTCTTGTTAAGGTCATTACTTAGGATTCTCTGGCCAGAGCAATTATGTGTCATGAATAAAATCTTCAATGACACATAAGAGTAATCAGATCTTAGGAAAAAAACTAACATCACTTGGACTAGATGTGACGTAGTCAGTCTAGTGGGAGTTGACACATAGCCCATACTCCAAACTAAGTGGGGTATAGTATGGTGAAAGGATGAATTGCATGGTAATTGTCTATCGAAAGGTTCATAAGTTAGATAATTAAATATCGAAGAGTTCGTGTGTTACTCCACTCATATTCCGAAAAATTAGCATCACGAAACCCTTCATTATTTGATTGAATTAAGAGTTAATTCAAATGCCTAAAATAACTGAGAACCTAAGGTTCGCATGCATAAAAGATTGGATGAAAAACATAATTTGGATGGCCATATTCAAGCAGGACACGATCGTGACTCATAGGCCATGATCGTGACACATGTCACTTGCCGACATGTCCACCACCTTAGTTATTTATTAATAAACATCATATCTCCTTGTCTTTCACGGCACTTCTTATGGTCTTCAA